>JAAAKR030000030.1:482630-496482 GCA_010014985.3 Delias pasithoe
GTTTATGTAGTTAGGTTTGTGTGTCGAAAATAGTTGAAAGTGATGCAATCATAGTAATGTCTGATAAAAAGGAAATTCGCATAGCAGGTAGGGGAAAAAAAAAACAATATTTTCACATTAAAGTTATATTAAATGACAGATTTAACATCAAAGTAATAATTGTAATTATAAATTCAAATGACAAAAAGGCCAATCAGCATATCGTGTATATAGCTTAAGAAATTTCCAAACAGATTATAGCTGTGGCATTTTTGTCATACGTAACATTGAACAAAACTCGCTCAGCAAAGGCATTAATTGATATGCTTGTGTACAATTATGCCAAAACAAAGACACAAAACAAACCAACTTTCGCAAAGTGAGCTGCCAAATTAAAATTCCCTTCTCTTAAGAATTTTAACCCGGGAACACTTGTATCGATAAAGATTGCAATCTTTAACTATACAAATGTCTCAAGCACACCTTTTTACTTTATTACACAAACATATCAACGCAAAGCTCATACGCATAATATATTTCGCTGTGGCGATGTACAAACCTGTCACCTAAACCTAAAAATAAGTAATCTATTTGAAATCTTAATTCTAAGTCTAAACAAAGTGCATGTGATTTCTTTCTTAAATGTCAAGTTGATAGGAATCATAATGTCTTAATCACATGGACTCTGTTTAGTAACTGATTTCGCACTAAGCTTATATAATAATAGAAGTTTAAATACCACCAAATAATAGAAGTTTACCCTACGTCAGTGCCTCCTCTGTTATGTCACTGGAAAGGGAACAACTTGTAAAGAAAACAACATATCATATTCAACTGTTGCTTCTTTACTCATATGAAATTAACAGATATCGAATGGTAACTGATAATAATAAAAATTAAATTAACATATAATACACAAACAAACGAAATGTCACATTTAAATTTCTATAACTATCATAACTTGTATTATTTCGAACTAAACTTATCAATGAATATAGATAATCGATTATGATAAATAACAAAATGTAGATAATATGTAGTTAGATTTTTGTATTTACATGATAAGTATGTCTAAATACTACTACACAGGGTGTGCTTTAAACAATGAGGAGAAAATGTCCGCTAAAATATTAGGAAACGGGCGACAGAGTGTGCGTACAGGACGTGACGTTGTATATAAAGAACATTATAAATAATCTTTCAAATATAAAAGTGTGGAAGGCATGTCGAGGTATTCGGTTTTAGCATCGTACGTCCAGGCTCAAACTCTGCGCCCTCACAACACTTTCTAACCCTATAACTCGATACTTGAGGTAGTTAAGTTTCATATTCATTCATTTTCACTATTATGTTATTGCTATAATTAAAGTAGATTACATAAATACACAGCAACGTCGTAATGGTACAGTGCTTAAAGTTGGTATATAAGTAATTTTGCTGACCTCACAAAATATCGACCTGTATATGTAATAATTACACTACTCGTCCGTCAGCCAATTAAAGGTTTTAATTATAATTTGTACTTTCGTTTTGACAGGCAGATTCGCTTACTAAGATTGTTTTATTTGTTGGACATATTTTAATTGACTGACGTATTTCCAAATTACAAATAGATACAATTAACGTTCATTAAGTTGGAAGTATTTTTATATTAAATACATGTTTATTTTCATATTTGTTATCATTGAAAATGGTATCGATAAAGTTTATTTCAGCTCGACACTATACACTGCGTATAGCTGATGAGGTAGACAAATGTAATTAATTATATTTGTATAAAAATATTTCTGAAATATAATCAACATTCAAATACAATTATCAAAATCAAGTCAATACAATGTTATTGCACACTGACTTTTATAATAAAGGAATATTGGTACTATATAATTTGAATGAATCCTAAGATCCTGGAGGACATAACAAAACATTCTCCATTATGACAGTTTAATAGTAATAAAATCTGATTTTATTATCCTTCTTACGATTCGACATTTTAGTAAGTCGCAAGTCCAACAATCACAACCGGTAGATATCAATGCGAACCGTTTTAATGTGAATATTTTGCTACGCACGTGTATTAGGACCTTGATATGTTCAGTAGTGTCTATTCATAATTTTCTTACATTATTTACAAAATGTTTTATGTATTCCTCTCGCAGTCCCATATTATTCTATACTTTATCAATAAACGAGATACTTTATTCTATACAAAAAGAAAACATTTACAGTATTATATTAATTTATTGCTACAGAATTTCTTTATTATTATTAGTTAAATTATTAAGTTATCGCAACAGAGAGTTGGCGGATTTAATTTGGCAACGTTTAGGAAGACTACTTTCCTACACTAACGAAACAGGAATGTATTAACTAAATTCGTTCAAATAACACAATGGTAACTAAGTGGCATCAATACATTAATATCCGAGAAGCTCAGAATCAAAAAGCTCCAACCACCTTACATTTCAAAACAAATTTTAATAGATAATAGGAAGCACCGGAATAATACAACAAACAATAATAATCAGAGTCAAAAACATTAAACGAATATTAGGTATAGGCCGTTGCCATCGGCCAACAACGTATATATTATTTAGGTACTACGCTCTTTATATGAGACAGCCGAAGTTCTAAAAGTTTTCTACTAACATACACGCAATTGTAGACTAGCTACGTTAGGGATTCACTTAGTTTTCGATGATACATTTCAAATGACCTTTAATTATTGCCACATTTTTTATTGTTTTGTACTGAGAGTTAATGTGTTAATTATTTTTTATCGTCGCATCAAAAAGTAGATACTGCAATATCACGTTACTACATCAAAATATATTTGCCATATTTTTATTATTTATATACACAGAAAGATATTTTTTTAGTCAAATATAAACATAACAATTATTAGCGAACTTATAATTATAACTAAACTAAATCGTAAGCCATATTTTAACATTAAAATCAGTGGTAAGATTTAACTTATAATTGTATAAATTTACTAATTATTATTACAAATATAAATTGAATATGTAAATTGATATGGATCGGTCAAATATATAGCGGAATATTACTCCAGCATCAAGTAATTATACGTTTTGTTTAGCGCCCAGACAACCAGACGTGTAAAGTCACCTTGCGACGAAGACAAGGTTAGATTTGAATGCGAACGAAAAAATAAAGCTGTCCGAATGTACGCCCGTGCTCAAATTGTATTCCGACCGCGCTACTGTCCTATTATACAAAATATAACAAACTTCGAGATTGAATATCCCTAAACTATTTGATCATTATTTATTATATGTAACATCACGATATGTGTAATTGATACGCCTTATTATTCTGTAAACAAAGAACAAAGTCACTTAAATCAGTTCAGGAAGACGGAGATGTTGAGGCAGAAGATGCGCGCAAGTGCTTTTTCACGTGTGTGTCACAGTGTTTTATCATGTGATCCTTTCGAATGAAGCCTTTACCACAATGGTCGCAAGCGAATGGCTTACAGCCCGAATGCAAGCACATGTGACGCCGTAAATCGGTTTTGTGGTTAAACGATTTGGGACACTCGTTGCACTTGAACGGCTTGTTGTCGGCATGTTTCATGTAATGCCCTTCGTACGATACGTCATCGGAAAAGCGCTTACCGCAGCGATCACACTTGAACGGTTTAGCCCCCGAGTGGAAAGTTTTATTGTGTTGCGTAAGATAGCACGCTTTATTAAATAATTTATCGCATTCAAAGCACTTGTGTATTGTAGAAGGTGAGCTTTTTTTTAACTGATTTCTCTCCGTCAACGGTGTACTTGGTACGGTGGATGTAATGGTTGAGGAGCTGTTGCTTTCATTATCAGCTTTAGCACTTTCAGGACTAGCCGGTGACTTCATTTGTTTCCCATAGTTCTCTTTATTAGCATAGTCCATAATATCTTCTATTTTTAGTATTTGAAGTTCACTCGAGTCCTTCACCACATTATCCTCTCGCTTAATAGTTTTTCCGCCAACAGCATATCCGTACGGGTAAATTTTAAGATTATCCGTAGTGTAAGTGGGCATAGTCTCTTTAATACTTTTGGGTGAATAGTTATATTCAAAATCAAAATTTTGCAAGTTTGTTATATCAATATTGTTATATTGTAGAGGAGATTGCACTGGATCAACAATGATGTAACCGGCGGTCGAATCGTCGGTGATGAGTTGACCCCCCACGTTAGGTGTTGTTACATAGTTAGAAACGTAGACGCTAAAGCTCTGCGCTTGCAGCTGGGAAAAGCTTGGTAAGCGTCCGTCAGTCGTCTGAACTGACGTTTCTTGTTCCATAACTGCGACTACTTCTGATGTTTGTTCACCAAAAGTAGCCGGATTGGCTATAGGCAGATTGTTGATACCCATATCCGTAACGTGGGGGGCCATCCCGTTTGGGTAGCTCGGAGCTATATTCTGCTGAAAATTCTGACCCAAATATAACGGGGTGTGCGTGGGGTCCGCTACCGAAGGCCCCAAAGGATCCGTAGACCTCGGGTTGTACGGATTGACAGCCAAATGACTGAATGGGGGTAGTGTGTGCGCCGTAACCATTGATGTACTCTGAGTTAGCATTGGAGCTGAAACGTTGCTGGTTGACACCGACAGCAGGCCCCTCATATGGTGATTTTGAGAAACAGAGGGACCTGCTTCCCCGTTTGGGTGATTCGCGCTAGAGGATATTGATTGAGATTTAGAGCCCTGGTTATCATTTACATTACCTAACCCGGGTGGCTGATTACTAATATTTATAGGATGTGACCCTGGATGCTGTAAGGAATGATTAATTAAAGAAG
Organism: Delias pasithoe; assembly: GCA_010014985.3. Lineage (NCBI taxonomy): Eukaryota > Metazoa > Arthropoda > Insecta > Lepidoptera > Pieridae > Delias > Delias pasithoe. The sequence continues at coordinate 487,421 of JAAAKR030000030.1, forward strand.
TGTTACTGAAACTATTATCTAAATTACCCTGTTGAATATGTGCGTACGATGGCTTGGACTTGATGCCGGCAACTCGGTGAGCGCGTTCAAAGCTTTGAGGTGCATAGGGGGACTGTAGAGTAGCGTCGTCAAGGCCTCGGCTGTCGTCAGACGGAATTGGACTTTGCGTATTTGAATCTGTAGCCTGTTGTTGTGCGCGAGCTAGGGACTCGCGCGTTGGATGATGGTGGCTCGATATTGGCATTGTGGCTGGATCCGGCTGGCCCGATGACCTTACAGCATTTTTGTGAAGAGTGGTATTATAATGTCTTTTTAGATGTCCTGAACTGGTAAACCACTTGTTGCAAGCGGTACAGTTGTAAGTTTTTGGTCTTCTGGCTTCATTAGACTTCCAGTTAGCACCTTTGCCACCAATCGATGGCAAAGCTGATGATGTTGGATTTGCTGGTTGCGTGCTGGTAATTTGAGAAGCACTTGGCGAATCATAAGGCCTGTATGGAGGCTTCATGTCAGAGTTTGAAGGCGCAACTCCTACGCACTCAGACAGAGGTGGAATTTGCACTCCAGAGTATATTTTTTGCCCGACGTGCATAAATTGAGTCTGATCGGGATGTACAGGTAAGAATTTATCTTGGGCATATGAAAACTTTTGCTCTGGATGATATATTTTTACATCAGGTGGGTATGGTTTTTGTTCTTGAAACATCTTATGATCTTTAAAAAGTGAAATATCACCGTTGATGTGATGATTATTAAATATTTTTTGTGTTTCCCATGCCATCATTGGAACAGAACGTGTGTTAAGATCTCTACCATGCGTTGGCGTCTCTTCATATTGGCTACTTTGAGCATCACTTTCATTTCCTTGATACACGACCTTTTGCGAATCTAAATCTAATATATCTGATGATTCTTCATGTTCTTCTTTTACTTTTATAGTATCATTTTGGAAGGTTGTATTATTAAATTGTTTAGCAGGAAATTGTTGAAATTGTATATTGTTCGAAGTAGTACTTGATCCAGCGTGGACCGAAGTGCAATGCTCATTAAGTTGAACAGCCGAATCACACACAAAGCCACATTTATCACACTGATTAGGTGATGGTGATGGAGTTGGCTGGTTCAGTGGTTGACCATACAAAGGACTTGAAGATGATACTTGTGAAACACGCTCTTGCATATTATAAGGATGAAAGCGGTTGGACTTATGGTAATCTTGATTATACTGTGATTGCTCCCAGGTAATCTGTTCAGAATGCTGAGTTTGTGAAAAGTTAGAATGTGAATAATTATTACCATATTGAGCTCCTGGCGAAAACGTTGTTGGATCAGGATTCTGATATGGGGAAGGTGCACTATGGTAGCTTTGTGGTGTTGCCGGATGAGGGAATTGTGTAGACGTCTCTGGCGTAGCACGTTGTTGAAATTCCGGACTGGACTTAGTAATCATGGTGTCGCTTGAATCTGCTGGCGCTGATACTGTCGCCTCGTTTTTTATTTTGCCGTTATTGTTCTCGGCATCGTTGTGTGTATTTTGCGTGCCCCATTTCATGTATAAATTCTCCTTGTGATATTGCAAATGCACTTCCAATGAGTCAACGGTGTCTAAATAAAGATCGCAAACCTTGCAGTGGTAATCCCTCGACGATAGCGTCGACGAAACGGTGCTGGTGTTAGCCATTTAATTCATCAATCCAAAGGAGAGCTCTGCCTCCTCCAACGAAAATTAAAAGAAAAAAAATGTGACTATTGTACTGGCACATGTAGTCGAAGCGGCTTAAACGCTACAGATAATAGTCATCGTTTTGATGTTTGCGTTTCACGTAAGTCGCGGTGTAAGTTACGCCACGCCAATGTTTTCAAAGAAAGTTTTTCGCGGCATCGCGCGAGGGCGGGCGGCGCAACCACGTGCGCACTGTAGACGCGCGCTGCACTTCTGAACAACGAAACTTCAGTTTTAACTCGTCCAAACGTCTCAAGTTCACGGCTTTCGTAGAAATTATGTTAAGTGAATATGAAATAATTGTGCATTGCAATTATTGAAAATAAGAAATAATTAACGTTTGTTTCATTATTATAAATCACAGTTTATATTAAACAACAACTTGGCACACGATTTGTTTGAGCGCGAACGCGATGGTCGAGCGCCGCGTACCAACGCTATGAACTTTTAGTAACAACTGAGAGGCTTCCCGAAGTCGCCTTCGGGGACTTGACTTCAATAACAATTCGCAACGTCGCGCTCGTCCCCCACCGAGACGTGAGAGCGAGTGAGAGGGTCTTTCCGTGCGCTGTGATGAAGTTATCGCTTCTTCGGCCTTTTGTTCGTCCTTGGCGGAAGCGAGAGCGAAGCGTGGGCCGAGGCGGGGGTGCGGGGCGCCGACCGATCCTACTCTTTCTCTAAATTGAAATGCCCGGTCGAAATGTCCGGTGAAGCTGTGTCCGAGTGGGACAGCAATAGCACCCACCCTTACAATGCGGGCGGCTCAAACCTGCGAATGAATTTTCTAAATTTTAAATCTTGTTTTTGCTCATCTGCAGGAGTAGATATTAGTAGTTATTAAATTATACAGAATTATTAGGTAGTAAAAACAAGTTTGCAAACTCTATAAATGTTACGTCAGTACCATTTTGTTGATTTTTAGGTTGATGCAAAACAAGTTTATTTGCACCTGGATTTAAAAACACATTTTATAAATTTAAAGATCCATCTTATATGTAGAAGTATCGTCGTGTAAACGCATCTGTCGATACATTGCAAGAACAATTTGCACAGTCATCGTAAATTAAGCAAAATATAACTTATTTCCGGTTAAATTTGTTATGAGTTGATTAAAGTCCATTGAAATTGTAATACATATTTTACATTTTATTTATATATACAGCGTAGCGAAAAACAGAGTCGAAAATAATATAACCCGTAACTTTAAATAATCCATGTAAGTTTACCTATTGAGTTCGTGGCCGGTGGACGGCCATGCAAACTATGGGAAGCGTCAGCATCGATTTTCTCGGACTATGCCGATCACTTCACGTCTCCCCTACCGTTTTACACTCGGACTTTCTACCTATATAGATATGTATATATTTTATACTTCAACCAAATACGCAGCGTTATAAGAAGTTTTAAAATTAATTCCGAGTATGACACGTGTTAATACTGATAGATTTTTATTATTATTTACGTATAGAGTTTATTAATTGTCAGTAAATTCTTCAACTTTAAACCTAGCTATTGATTATTTGTAGTTTTCTGTGTATCTATCATTGACCTGTGTTACAATTGTTATAAGTCTTAACTTATAGAAAACCTAGTTCTCTAGATATACGTAGTTGCATTGGTTTATAGAAAATCAAGTACTAATCATATATTGCTAAATGGAATCAAGTTTTTAAAACTACCTTCAAAAGTGTAAAAACCTAAATTTAACAAATACATATTTGAATGTATTCTAAGTGTTTAGAAAATTCATTAATACAAGAATATTTGTTACAAATGCCAGTAAAATAAGGTGCCTATTGTATTTACTGCAAACCGTCGATGTTATAACACAATTACACTAAACAATATTGATGACTAACTTCTAAGTAAAAGGTAATTAGCGAAATTGGAACTTCCATATCTTTAAACAATTCCTAGAACATTAATTACTTGATTTATTTTTAGCCATAACATAACATGTCCACTTTACTATATAAATCCCTGAACTATTGGAATAATTATTGTAGAAATATCGATTTCACAATTTTTTTTTTATAAACTTACCCTATCCTTTTGCAGATTTTATAAACTTCTCTGCCGAATGTATCGCATCGTTCCGTAACTCCAGCGTTAAAATGATATAGAATAATAGTTTTATTATAAATAGTTTAGACAAAACCAATTTCATGAACCAATGTAAATACATCATGATTATTTATGGAGATTTTTTCTTATTCTGAAAACCAAAGATTTTCTGATTTTTCGGCGTTGTCGATTCTCGTCTGTTTTAATAAAAAGGAAAGAAAACTGAGTTAAAATTTTAAGAAAATTAAAAATAACACGGAACTAATAAATGTAAAAAGAACAAGATATAATTCTGAAACTATATAAATTATTTATAGGATTTTTTTTGATTATATATATAGATCCCATCCAATTCTACTTCTTTCCTGTTAGAGCCTTTTATACCTAACGAAGTATATAATATATAGAAATCTACATTTAAATGTAAATAGATTTTTCAATTAATTTTCATTTGCAAACTCGAGGATAGTAAACAAAAATAAAATTCAGATTTGATAGATAAGCAAATTTTTTATCCAACTATTCAAAAAGGAAGGTATACTATCGTTATTTTAAATAGAACTATTGTCAAATAGTTTGCTATGGTTTGGTTAGGTTTATGAGTCTGGCAGTTCCAAGGATGGCTTTGGGGCTCATAATTGCCGCTCAATAAGGCTTTTTTTAATGTTTCCCTATTACTATCGTGTCAAAGGTGTACGCTTTTGTTGTTAAATTGTAGATTATTAAATAATTAAAGAACCAGTAACTGTGTTACTGGTTCTAATTTTCATTTAAAATAAATAATTTTAAAAATACAGCATCTTTTCCTCAAGTGAACGCCATTTACCTTCTCTACCCTATTATCATAGTGATATATTTCAGTAAGGATGAGACGATTTGGAAACACAAGTGGGTCTCTTATAAGGTAAATGAACACCGACGACCATGGATAACCATGCCACAGGTATCGATTTGGTTGCGATGTCGGTATTTTACACCGCTTTAGCGCCATAATTTCAATGGCCTCACTCGCTCAGCTAAACACAGTACAAGTACCATCTCACGCTGAATATTCTTATGCCATTTTTTATAATGTACTCCCAAGAAAGGGCAATTAAAAAAGCTTAATTGTATACATAACGTTAACCTAATATTTGAAATTAGATTCAGTTGGCGATTTGACTTTAGTTCTGAGGTCACTTTGATGCAGCAAAAATTCTACGAACGCTCCCGTTTCAAAAAGGTTTTAACTTTGCCAGACATTTTGTTTTTGAGCGATCAGTAAATACATCTGTAGTCAATACCGGCAACTACAAAGGCGGCAATATAATTTAAATAAAAATATTATTGATGCAGTAATACCTAGAAATGTAAACATAACATATTAAACTATATTATTAAGGTTGTCAGTGTAATATTATTATTTTTTTATGGTTTAGCGGACGTAGAGGGGGTGGGTTTTCTGTATGTTGCAGGCTTTATTACGGCGCTTAAGCGGCATAATTACATGAACCTCCAATAACCTCAGTAAAACAGTAAACACAGTACAAATACCGTTTCAAGCTTATTATTCTGTGACACCGTGGTATCACGTAGGACGAGTCGGTCCAATTAGTAAGTCAGCCAATGCTTCAGCATGGCTCTCCCATGGGTGCAACAGTGATAAGATACTGGCGCAGCATTGTCAAGCCCTTCCAAAAACTGAATAGCTATAAATTAAATTATAATTGTTCTGGATCATTGTGGATTCGAACCCGATACTACTCGCTTCTTGGTAGGCTTATAAAAATGACTTAGCTACGACGCTCTCGTCGGCTTTCGTGTCACAATTTTAGTTGCCTTAGTCCTAAATACGGCTTTAATGATTACTATTAAATTTTATAGTTATATGTATATATCATATGATAATCAATCCTATTCTATTTACCGTACCACTAAGTGATAAGGGTATTTCATTCCAAATATAATATTAATAGAGACTTTTAAATTTTTTTAAATTAAAATCTTAAATTATTATTAATTTAATAATTTATATGGCACATAACGTTTGCCGGAATCACCTAGTATCTACATTTTACACGAAATTTGTTAAAAGTGCATAATTTAACGTGATCTTAACATTTTTTTTATAAATAATCATCGAAAAACATATTAAGTAATGACAAGATCCAATATTAAATCGTCGATAGTGTAAAATAATGTAAACTTTTATGATATACCTATAGTAAAAGTGATGCACGCCAGGGCTACTTTCAAATTGTAAGCTGAAACCGAACAAAGCGTAAATTCAATGATTGTGCGACGTTGTCAAATTTACTAGAATGCACGATATTATTATTACAATGCATCTAGCAACTCACACTTAAACGAAAACACCACGAGCTCACGCATAGCGCACACAAACCGAGGCCCAATAGAAAAAACTATGTAAACGATACAATTCTCAGAAACAGCACACTCCACACATCGACGATTGCTATTCTCTTGTAGGTAATAGGCGAGCGTTATGGAGAAAAAAGAGGAGCCGAGCACACAGCGACGAAAACAATGCATTGTTGCAGCGGGCGTCACAGCACGTGCAATTTTAAATATCCAAAAAGCATAGATTTTTTGGCATAGACCTCAATTTCATATTATTTGTTGATAATTATTTTTTCTTACTATTTTTTTTAAATATTCAAAAATATTAGATTTGTTGGAAATTATGTTTCTTTACTGAAAAAAAACTCTTTGAAAGCCTTCAATAGGTCCAGCCTTCGAAAAAACGTATATATTCCACATTGGATAAATCATATTTTAAAAATCAGTTTATTAAATCTTCAAAGGATAAAAACATTTCAAAGTAACTTAAGTCGAGTAGCAACAGTACATACTGAATTACAAAAATTAACATATATATATATATTAAGTATAATAATATCATTAATAATACGTACCCACTAAGAATCGATTAAAAATAGGTACGCTATATTACTACTCATGAATACGAGTTTTAACTTTCTGCACAAGGTACGTGTACCTACATACAGTAACACACTTCTTTAGAAGTCCATAAGTAGTATGAATTTATCTATTATTGTGTGTTTTTATCGATTAGAGAGTAAATACTATTTAGACCTACTATAGTGAAGAAAATATTTTAGACGGTAATTTTAAAATGTTCAAATGTTTTTTTTATATTTCCCTTCAACCCTATATTCCGATTCAAATATAAGGGATGTGATGCATAGGAATGCAGCAGATAAAAACGATTTACTGTTAGCCGCGGGGGTGGCAGAACCGGTTTCCATTCAAACCACTGTTATTTCTACTCAAACATTTCGTTTGTGCTGCAAACTAGGAATATTCTTTGAAAATTAAACTCAACCTAGAAAGATCTATTCTTCGTCTGTAGTATATGTATTTTTTTAAGTTACGCCTCTATTTAAAAGTCTCAAGCTAGGTAGATAGAGAAGGGAATCATTAAGGCTCGGCTCGTTTGTTTAATACGATATATGTAAAATTTGAACCGATTTCCATGCGAGTGGCTGGTCATCAATTTACTAAGGTGGGGTGCGGGGAGAGCGATCCCAGGCTCCTCTAACCCCTTATTTTACATTTCACACTCCGGGAAAATCGTTAGAGAAATCTGCGTATCGTGCATGTCCGAGATATACGCACACACGGACATCGCTTGTGAACGCGCGTCCGAGCCACCCCGCCTGCCCCCTCATATCGATCAAACTTCAAGAAATCCTCTTACCTATACACACTCTACTCATTATAATATGTAAATTGAAATTCTCTTCTTACATATAGCCTCTACACTATTGCCTCCAAAGACAAATAAAAGTAAACATACTTTAACTGTTATTTTTACAACTATTATTACGACTATATACAAATATTAATTTAAAAAAAAGATAAGAGTTCTCTGTCATTAAACAATCAGCAAAAATACATTGTACTGGAAGAGAAGACAAGCTGTCAGTTTATAGCCTTAAAGGCGCACATCATCAGCATCGTCATCTCAGCCGCCAGACTGAGCCGCCACTGCTGGACATAGGCCTCCCTTTTGGACCTCCACGCATACCTGTCTGAAGCGGCCTGCATCCAGCGTCTTCCGGCGACCTTAAGGCGCACAGTCCTAATTGAATTCCAAAGCTAAAAACATGGAAGGCGTAAGAAGCGGATGGGAGCGACGCGGCGCGAAGCAGAGGTCCGAGCGATATATTGAAAGACGTAAGCCCAGGCTGATCACATACATTATTAGCGTAGAATGTCACTATGCAAATGTATGTAGGAAGGCTCTGTGTACACGTACTTACGCATACGGGGAGGCGGGCGTCTTCTCCATGTAATCCGCTTTCCCCGTCAGCCTCGCGCCAGCTACGCCAAAGATGGCTCTACGCATGTGAGTGTGTACACGCGGCACTTTCTCTTGAAGCTCGCCACTGGCTTTTAAACAGGGGTCGAGGGTGTTAAGGGGTGGTCCGAGGGCGAATCGTTCCGAACGGGTAACCACGGGGGCAGCGGACAGTGTGGCCTTACGTGAGCCACATAGAAACGGTCATCGATGCCTTCCTTTCAAAAGTACTTGAAGGCGACACTTGAAATCATAGCACCGTGTTACATATAGCAAGAGCGTCATAAGTGGTGCAACCGTTCCTCTCATACGTCGTCAAAACATCTCAAGTGCTTAACAGTAGGAACATAATTGTAATTTTCATTGATAGCTATCACCGGTTAGAAAGAAAGCGATAGATTTAGCTTATAAAGTTGAAAGTTATTTATTGCTAACTGATGCTCCTGAATTTCATTCGCGTAAGCCGTTTCCAGTAAACTGTTGTAATGTTTCCCGTTCGATTGCTATGTGCAGCGCTACCCATTGTTGTGCTTTGAAACGATTCTTAAAGGAAGACATAAAAAAACCCAGCGCTTATCTACTTACCCAGGAATCTCCTTATAACATTTATCTTCTAGTAGAACTTTCGTACAAAGGTTTGACAGCCAATGTTTAAATTATGATTGTGTCTCCCTCAAGTTATCTAATTGGCTTATTCTAAAACTATTATTACTAAACTTATGTTTATAAACTGGGGATAGTAGCTTTTGTTTTTTAACATTATAAATATTGTTTATAATAAAAAACATTTTTTGTTTAATACCATTATTATTAATTAACAAGTGTAGCGTTTTTTAGAAAGGTTTCTTGACTAATTTTAATATTATTTGTTATAATAATAGTTGAAAAAACTATTATAATATATATATTATAGTAACTAAATATTATTTATTATAAAAATAGTTTTTTTTT
>JAAAKR030000030.1:504512-519153 GCA_010014985.3 Delias pasithoe
AATTTATGTATTCAGTAAATAACAAATATTATTGTATGTAATTTTTGTACAAATGGTAAAAATGAGTTTATATAATTTTCAATAATTTAAAAAAAAACCTACCTTCCACGAATGTAAGACCTTACTAAGATCGAGAACGCTGTTCGTTCGATTGCCGACTCATTTTCTAATACAAATAATACTCAGATTGACTCAAGATTATAATTAGAATTAACTCATTAAACTAAATATTAAAATGTTTATCTCTGTCCGATTTTAGTGACCTGACCAATATCGAGTAAATAGCGCCCTCGTCATGTCCATTCTCAAGCCGAGGTTTGTATCTCACGGGAGACGCCCATGTGCTAGTCGCAGCAAAAACTTAAACCACGGAAGCTCGCCTCCAAGCCCGCGTTAAGGTGTAAGGGCCGTATGACCGCACAGCGAATTAGCCAATCATAAATGAAAAATCAAGTCCATTACTTTGTACATACATGTGTAAGATGGAAATACCAATTTTTTTATACAAAGATTAAAAAGCTAGAAACTTTAGTGTTAATCCATTTTTTCGTAATGTAAACACGGCCAACTTTACACATAATAGACAAAAATATGTTTTTGAAGACTTGTGTCGTAACTAATATCAATGAAGCCCATATAAATAAAAAAATAAAAAAAAATATATAATGTAAATTGTTAATTGAAAGTTGTAAACAAATTAGGATAAGAACGTTCATATTACGGGTCAATTTATGACTTTAATAATGGTTATGAGGTAAGACGCTATTTTTGTAATTAATTAATTTCGATACCTAATCAAATTCCAAATAAGGTAAAGTTAAAATTGGATATTGCTTAAATTTATAACAGGCACTTTTAATAATATTAACTTACAATTTTACATCAGATTATACAAACATGTCGACAAAAAATTATGCGGCTTACAATAAAGCACTTTTTATAGCAATTATAGAACGGCCAAACGTCAAAATATAAATTATTCGAAGTTTTGAACACGTTGTGTATGTTTATAATATACGAGAGGTAAAAAGAGCACATATATGGAGGTAAAAATAAAAGAACTCAACTAGTTCCGAAGACTACGTAGATAAATAACTTAATAATAATAATAAAATCAATGCCAATAACCACTCGATAAATCATAATTGTCATTAAATTGTATTATGCTTATGTTCTACGACATTCAGGATTTCACATTAATTTAAAATGCACATCAATATTGACATAATGAAATTGTGATAATAAAAAGTTGCGTTCGATACGGGCTCAATCCCAAATTTAGAGCGCAAGTTGTGGACGTGGTTCTACCCTACCTACAATAGATAATTGGGAAAAGTGGTTTAACAGTCATCGTTTGTCCTGATGTCTGGGTCGTACACTTAATTATACTTAATTATAAAAATCACTAATGATACGTCGAGAGATACCTTGATTCAGAGATAATACAAGAGCCAAACTAACCCAATGCTGCACCATCAATAACATTTGATCCCACGGCCATTATCGTCTTGTATCGCTCGCGCGATAACACGCGACGAGATTAATATAGGCGATTTCAGATTGCAGCACCTTAGTAACTAGCTTATTTAACCGATGTTATTCTCATTTCAGGTACGTTACACGTCTATCTAAATAAATTAGAGCCTGATGCCCTTGCATCATGTCCGAATCCGAAATAATAGTGCAATTGCACGCACCACCTAAACTAAGATATGGATTTAGGCTTTAGCCACGAACACAAAAGGAAGAATACGCCAACAGCCAAGCAACAGGACATTGATTCTAGATATTTAGGGGACTGATCATTAATCACATGACGGTGTCACGGCACTCGTTTGTCATAAGAAGTTATATATTACGGCACAGGTCATGAGATTAATGGACAAGTACATACATGCTGTAATAATAAACGCCGCGCACTAGCTCTTAGAAGCAGGAGATAATTTACAAATTTCCTAGCATGCTTAGACCGAGATATTGTCGATTTTGATATTTGTGATATCACTGCGACTGCGGATCGCACTGCAGGAGTCGTACAATCGACGGGTCACTTTTCGCCCCTTCAATGAACTCTTCCAGCGATAGTTTTCCGTCTTTATTTCTATCCATTTGACGAAATATCTTATCCGTCCGCTTTTCCGGCGTCGATTCGTCTTCAGGCATTTTCATCACGGAGCCTACCATTTTGTAGATAGCCTGAAACGTTAAATTAACACGATATAATAATTATTTTTGGATAAAACATTAAACCGATCTTAGAATGCGCTATAAAATTTATTACATAATATATTATCTTACTATAAATAATAGTTACACGTTTTTTGAGCGTCAGATGTAAATGGATTCATATTTCGTCGAGCTACGAGCAAAACGGTTCCACGCGAGCGACTGAACTTACGCATCAGTGCACGAATGGCGAGACAGGAGCGCAACACCCTTGAAAAACCAACATCCTTTTCGGCTATTGTGATGATCGATGAACAAGGCCAATATTGTTAAATTTTTGGAAGCCAAATATAGCTTTTTTCTCATAATTAGTTGCAATACGAACTTTGTTTAAATAAAACTTCTAACATACACATTTTTAATAGTCATGCTGAAGCATAATAATGACGCACTAATTGGGCCGGATCGGCGATACCACAGGCTCATAGAATACTCAGCCTGAAAAGGTACTTGTACTATGTTTCACTGAGTGAGTGAGGATATCTGAAGCCTTTGAAATTATACCGATGCGGTGTAATAAGCCCATCAACACAATCAAAGTGCGGATGTGGCGATATGGGAGGAGGAGGAGGGGGGAGGTTAAAAGATCACCATCTCTTAGCATGGCTTAGCTATTGCTACCCTCCGCCTGCCTCGTTACCCATACTCGTATGCTATAAAAAATGTCTTATTCACGAAGATTGACATTTAAAAAATACTATTATATTTAAGTACCATGGTGATATATTATTTTATTTTCGGTCTAATTTATTCGAATTAACATATTATAATCGGATAGGAAAACTTCATTATAAAAATCATTCAATCTTATTACTATCTGTATTAAATGATGTTAAAGCAATGTTTTAATAAAAAACTAATGTTAAATATCTATAAAGATTTTTCTTCATTAAAATCAAAATATGTGTATGCTTTCAATATATCTAAGAAGAATTTTTCATAAAATACTTACCAATGTCTACTTTTGATAGATGGCATTCAGTAATCTTACGAAACTGAATATCTGTTATAATATATCCAAATAAAGCTTAATTAAGACAATAATATTTATACAAGTGAATTTTACTCTTATTTTTGATAAGCAAAGTGAAAATGTAAGACGACATACCGTAACAATTTCCAGCATTTCCTGTCGTGATATATAACCGTTTCCATCAAGGTCATACATGGAGAAAGCCCACTTTAGTTTCTGTTCAAGCTTGCCCCGTGACGTCACGCTTAAGGCACAGAGAAACTCCCGAAAATCTATAGTTCCGTCGCCGTTCGCGTCGAACGTTCGGAAGACGTGTTCTGCAAACTAATTATATACAGCGTTAGAATAACTGGATTTGAATTACCTTAGTGCGGTGTTAACTTTAGTAAATAATCATTCTTTTTTCCAACTGAATAAAACTCATAACCAAAGAAGACCGTATGTCAACGTTATTATCAGATCAAACTATAAAAATCGTATACGTAATTTCTAAAAACCAATCTTTTCAAATTCCTTTTAATAAAAATATAGAAAAACAGCATATAAAGGTATGCACAATTAATTATAATTAAGTTTACTTAAATAACGTTACGATCTTCCTGCATTGGCCAACGTTTTGTACACGAGCGCCATCTATGACACACAAACAACTTCTTCATTTACCTTACTAGCGTCCCCATATGGAAAGAAGTTTCCGTATATTTTCTTAAACTCTTCGACAGATAAATGACCGCTGGGGCAATCCTTTAGAAAGCCTTTGTACCATTCTTGTATTTCAGCATCTACAATATAAACACCACGTAGTGAATACATTTTTTTTTGACAATGCATTAACCGCAATACGATAGTAAATTGTCATAGGCATATATTCCAAAACATATAAGACTAATCAAAGACTATATAGTAGAGCAAACACAGCAACGCACGCAGTTTCGTTTTTCCTATTAAAGAAAGCTGATTTTATTGATACGAGTAATATTCGCAAATTAAAATAATAATTACGCTAAGCATATAAATTAAAAACAACTTTATAGAACATTTGTGTTTAATAAATTATGTGTCCCTCTTTATCAAAAAGGCTTAGTATTGTTGTATTCTTATGTCTTTAAATACATTCAAGAGGAATCTAAAGATATAAAGAGTATCAATATTTCATGAAGTATATATAGAAAATAAATAAAATTACCAGAAAACTCTGTGTTCTGTTTCAGATCTTCGAGGACCTCTGGTTTCAGTTTGCTATTTTGTTTTCCCATAGTGATGTATATTCTGTCCGATGGATGAAAATACCTAAGTCAATAGTTTCCAAACTTGTCACTTGCTCTTAGTTTTCCGAATGTTGTGCCCTAAAATAAAAATAAAATATCAGTATAAAGTAACATTTTAAACTTCCATAACCCACCCTCATAATGTTACATACATACAAACCTTTATTAAAAAGAGTATAGAAAAGCAATGACGTTGGTTGTTATGATAAAAACTAATGTCTATTTTTATAATTTGTATATTATACATGAATAGGCAAAACGTGAATCGTTAAAATATGCATTTTTAATACATCGAGAACTTTTGGGGAGTCAGTGGTGTTTCCATCTAGTACAGGTGCCTATTACACTAATAACGTAACTACAACACCGCGAGAGAATTATCAAATAATTATTTATTCAGACTTAGATTCATTGGAAGTATGGGTCTATAGTTTTGTCAAGACACTCAATATAAAATAATGTAAACGTGAGTCGGGGTAGCTTTAATTACTTATATCCAAAAACACAAATACAATAAAACATTAATTGTACATCATTGTCACCTAAAGTATAATCAATTTTTTTTACTCAAAGTACTTGCAATTTTAATTTATAGAAGTGACAGTGATATTGGTTTAAGCTATATTTAAAAATTACGATGAGTTTAATATTGACAAGTTGAAAGCACTGCTCATTCGGTTAAATGACATACAATTAAATAATGTGACCTTAAACTAGAACTTTTCTTAGGGTCGCCCTTGGAGACAGCTTTGTGCCTGTTAACATCATTCCAAGAAAAGCTCTATTAACATAAGTATAAACTTCTTAAGTTTAGATTACCTAATTGTATAACTATTCTAAGACACAAACTACAAAAATTATATGTATGTTTATATAAAAGAATTGTGCTTGAAGTTTCTATTAATACGTTATAATTACTTATCGACTAATACATATAAATAAAATGATCGATTACAATTAGTGTGCTTTTAAATTTAGTCGTACATGAAGTATTATAAAATTTTAGAAAAGGAGGAATGGATGTTAGTTGTGTGCAAACACATAAATAAGAGGTCGTTAATATTCAATTGATTTCTTATTAATAGAATAAAGTGATCAAAAATATATAATGTATTAGCTTAAGGACTCGATAAAAGTTTTGTATGGCACCAAAAAAAAGCATGAAGAACACCTAGCTATAGCATTAAGGCTATTTAAAAAATATGAACATGTTTTTCTTTATCATTATTTTATACCTTTATTTTAATTTATTGAATTAAATAATTTATTTACTTAACTATGAAATTAAGTAAAAACAAAATACGTAAAATACAAAACATAGAAACACAGTCAACAATTGAAAATACGAAACTCAATACAGAATATAAAAAGTAATGTTAATTGAATGCTGAAATCAGTAAAACCCAACCCGTGACTCTCTCATGTGCAACATCATTTAATCAACAGTGTAGAACAATACAAATTCTTCACTTCACTATTGCCATATCCAAATTATAAAGCCAATGCGACATTGTTAATAGATTATTGTGTTATGTTATTCATTTAAAGCCGAAAAATGTGCGTATCTATGCATAATCGAGTTTTGCCTTTCACCTTTAAGCACTTAAAAGTTTTAAACGGTAAATGTTTGCTTACGTTGAGTTATGAATTTATGTTTAGGTAATTAGAGAGAGAGCCTTCACTACATGAATAACAAGGCGTAATTGCGTTGCCATCGTTGCACACAGTACCGCCTTGATATGTTT
Source organism: Delias pasithoe (assembly GCA_010014985.3). NCBI lineage: Eukaryota > Metazoa > Arthropoda > Insecta > Lepidoptera > Pieridae > Delias > Delias pasithoe. The sequence continues at coordinate 510,725 of JAAAKR030000030.1, forward strand.
TACATCACCCTGTCAGCTGCAACACGATTTTATATATTGTTCCCACCGTATTTATCGTATCACCCATTGTCTTGTCACCGAGGGTTCATTAGAGCATTAAAAGAATATTAACATAAATTCAATCAATATTTTAACTTTTATATTTAATTTAATACTGACTTGTTATTTTAATCACATTTAATTAGTCCAAAAATAAGAATGAAGATAGTACAGTGATTATGAGGACGAAACAAACATTCGTTATTTTATTACTTAGTAAAAGACCAGAATTATTTTGGTCAAAACTAGTGGTTAATCGTTAATGGTTAACTTAAACTATGTCAAAATGTGGAATGTCAAAACAAAGTTGTAATATAGTTAGCAGTACGCAAATGTACAAAACATCAACCGAATCTTTTAATATACTTTCATTAAGTTAGTTTTGATATTCTCAAAACAATACATGTTTCCATTCTCTACATAAGACAAATCAAAAGAATTAAAACTAAAAAAGAAAATCATATGACGTGTAAGTTATATCACTGCAAGATATAAAATGTACTGTAAGAACAGGTATTGAATCGCATACTAAACTATACAAGGACTGGGCTAATGGCTGACTATATTGGTTTTTAACAGGGTCAATAAATATAAGGTTAAGGATAATTGAAATTCACTATACATGTAATATTTCTCATATTATATCCACACAAGGACAAAGAACGTTCTAAATAAATGTAAAACAAAACGATATTCAGAGATCAGGTGGTACAAAGCCACCATTGGCACGGTATATGATCGTGGCCCAGCTTCGGATGACTGAACCGTGTAGAAATTCACAAAATTAATCCCATTTAATAGAGCGAACCAACCATTCAAAACAGAGAAGGCACAGTAGGAACGGGAAATGAATAGAACATTAGGTTTCACTAGAAAGCTCAGTTATATCGCTTCAATGCGAATCGCAATATAGAAACTTACACGGAGACAGAGAACATCGATCACTAAGTAGTACAACACCGATATCGAATGAAATACGTATCATATAAAGTATTATTATTAATTGTAACTTAATTAACAGAATTGCTAAGATCAATTCCTGTTCATATAAATTGGTATCATTTATATTTAATCGTGATTGAACCGATTTTTTCTCTCTAAGTTTGTTAAATATAAGCATATGTGAAATATTTCTACGTTGGATATATATTTTAAAACAAGTCACGTAGCATTAAATATGCCATGCATATTATAATTCAAACAAAACCGAGGTAAAATAAACTGACACGCCGCGGCGTGGTCGTATATTTATTATAAAGTATGTTAATTACTTGAAACACCGTTTTGTTTCATTTCAAAGCGATCTTTCGCATGATCGGTTTTTAATCAGCTATATATATCTGAAAACCGAACCATATTTTAGTAGAATTGTTACGCCTATTAGGCTTGTCTCATACGTGCCGTTAAAGGTACAACGAGAAAGCAGAGAATGCATCAATTTTATCAATTCTGTTAAAGCACTATACTAATAATTGTACCGTTAATAAATAAGATTTATGTTTGTATTGTGCTATAAATGATCAAAGTATAGTTCCGTTTCAATATCAAACATGCTGAAAGTGTCTTTTAATAGTCGATTCTTCGGGGTAATCTGAGATAAACCGAAGGCGACAAAAAAGATCGTCTTTCAAAATAACCCTGATGTGAACTACAATTGTAACCAAGATCTTAGTATCTTAAAAATGACACATTAGACGCTCCTAAGCCTATTGGACAAGCGTGAATTTGATATTTTTCTATATTTTCCCTTGAAAAATCAATTCTAAAATGTAATTCTCGATATAACGCAATGTAAGAGCTAAATTCTCGCCGTCGGCTTGTCTAGATTGTGGGTACGCAATACGAATAAGGTGAAAGTGAGCTGAATAATATTGATCGCGTTTAAGGCGCTAGCATTTTCGAGAGTTCCTCGTCCTGAAGGCAACCCTTGAGAAACTCCTCTTGTGTAAGCTGTCCATCGTTGTTTTCATCCATTTTCGCAAAAATATTCTTTGCACGCTCTTCGGCAGAATCGGCCGGCCTGTTACTTGAACAGGCCCCCAACATATCGTAAATTGCCTGAAATAAAACATTATCACAATGAATAATGGCTTTATTACAGCATCCAATCCAACAACAAGCTCACTTTCCACATCGATATCGAAAGGCCTGTGGTTATGAATATTTCTGGTCTATGCTTGCAAATCTCTTGAAATATTTAGGCGCATTAAACGTCGGTCGTACATGGACCTAACACAACTATGCCTACGTCGTATAGTCTACAATCTACATTAAGAACAACCATAATGGCGGTAGAATATAATAGACATGTCAGCCTTTCACGTCAAATAACAGTATATACTTTTCTTTCTCCGGCTCCATTCTAGTTAAACAATAGAAATGGATATAAATAGCATATCTCCACTCATTAGACACATCTAAGAGCGCAAATCCATTGTAGCTATAAAACTGAAATAAAAATACTGGCCGAGTGAATAGAGCGCGGAGACAAATAAATCATTCATACCTGAACTATTTTAGTCATCTCTTGAATATCGATCACTCCATTCCCATCCACGTCGTACATGCGGAAAGCCCATTTAAGCTTTTCTTCTGGAGTTCCACTGGATGTTACATGAATCGCCTGCAGGAATTCCTACAACAAGGCAAACACCAATGTTTACCGACACATGCTGACTTCCAAACAACACAAACGAGAAACGCCCCTTGTTACCCTTACGTGAACTCAATTAAACATCAAAACACAAGTTAAATCGCAATTCACAAGGCAAACTTTCGCAACGCCGCAAATCATTTAGTTAGACTAAAATGTCACACAATCGCAAACAGCACCAACGTACACCGTCACAATAAGTTACCTTGAAATCAATGTATCCATTTTTGTCCATGTCGAATGTGCGGAAAACGTGATCGCAGAACTCGACCGCGTTACCCGACGGGAAGAACATCTTGTACATGTCCACGAACTTGGCAGGAGTCAATCGGCCGTTGGGGCAGTCTTGCTGTGGAGTTTCACAATAAACATGAGGCCGTTATTCAATTATTAATAGGTACACAATTATTAGTAATTTATAAAATATTTTATTTATTTCAAATCCGTTTGCGCTGCTGTCGGTTTTAGTCGGATTAGATGTTGGATTATCCGGATTTTAAAATTGAAATCGACACATCAAGACAATAATTTTGAAGTAGCTACTGAAATATACTTTTAATCAACGGAAATGTCTCGTACGGTAAATAAAGTTGACAGTTAAGGTGAATAATAAGTTCGTTTAAAGAAATATGATATTACCATATCAAATTGCAAGCGGCGATTAAATATCTTATTTTGCTAACAACGCATATACAAGCTTTCGATGTACCACGGGCCACATATGTATTCTAAGAAGTAGCTCCAATTTGATTAATATTAGTTAGTTTTTCTTTTCTAATTTAACATCTTAACTGGCTCCGCTTCAGTCACCTCCACATTTATACTCGTATATTTTTATTTGTTGTTTAGAATTGATTTTTTTAATTGTATTTTGTACACTTTTTATTAAATTTGATTGTATAATAAAATTGATTTAATATTTATAATAATTTTATTGTAACACTTATGTATCATTTATATTGATTCTACTCGCTTTACAGGTCAAAATTTGCTACACAGGTAACGTATATTACTACTACCAAAACTAAAATAAATAACAAAGCTTACCTTAAATCCTTTATACCACTCCTTGATGGTGGTTTCATCGTATGATGTGTGTGTTTTAAGAAAGTCCATATCTTCCTTGGTGAGTTTGTCTTTACTAACGAAGCAACCCATCTTGTTCCTTGAAACAAACAAAAAAAAACTTTTTAAATTACAGTATTACCAAACACACACTAAACGGTAACATAGTAAATAGTTGAAATAGATTTCATGTTAAGAAATTCCATTTATATGCTAAAAGTCAATGCTAAATCAGCCTAGTGAACATCATGTTTTCATGAAACGATTACTTTCATAGCACTGGTAAAATGAGAGATAACAGCTATATCTGCAACGCGGATCCGCTATCTGAACCAGTGACAAAAAACAAGGCAGATCATTATCACAAATAGTACGTAGAAATACTAAGTGTTCATTTTATCTACGCTTACTTTAAGTAAATTATTTTCCAAGAAGGCAGTTACGGCAATGTTTGGTTAGTCATTACAAACTAATGCACTTCCCTTCCCATGAGAGGATCAAATTTCCAAATTAAAAGCGATGCAGTAAAGCCACGGAGACTTAGTGATTGAAATAACTATAAAATATTTTTAAAAACCACTAATAAGCACTCTAGGAAATGCACGAAGTTTCAATACTTTAACACAATTTAGACGTATTTCCTGGTTCTGGTGCAAAGTTTGGGAAAAAATTAACGCGCGATTAAGATTTGTGTGCCAATTGAAGACTACGAAATAGCTGCGCTAGCAAATGCACAGCTTTAGGAGTAAAGGGGCTTGAGTAATGCTGATTTATGAGTTTCTCTCGACAATAGTATCGACGGGGCATTTGACGCGGCTGGCTCAGGGTGTGGAAATGTCACGGACAAAATGGCGATAAAGATAAAAAGTGGCGCGCCCCCGCCTGCCACGAGTCTGCTCCCATTTCTCAACACAATAACACCTGACGCTTTCATTTCAACAGCCCTTCACGTTGTTTTAAGCCTTTCGTAAAATAATTCGTCTAATTTTATTCCTATGGCGTAAATATAAATTATAACAGGTATATCGATTTGTAGATCGTTATTTATTTTGGGTTAGGTAGCTGGGTAGTGTCAGCAAATTAACACTGCTTTTATTATCACAGCAGTGTTAAGATCGCGTCAATTAAAATCAATATATGTATCTATATTTTATTCAAATTTAGATTCTCTCTGAATTTCTTTAAAACTCAAATATATATTATTAATAATTCACTAAATTGACAGAACAGGAACTGATCTTCAATTGAGCTTAAAAAAATTATGTTCGTATTGGTAGAAAAAATCATAATAATAATAAAAATGCTACAAGAATACTCAAGAAAAGTTACTTATTACAAAACGAAGAGGAATTTAAATAAAAATCTCTTCCTCTTAACACGAATTCATTAAGATAAAACGCTATCAGTCGTTTTTTAGCCAACTAATAAAGCCTGTACCTACTTAATTGTTCTTAGGCGTTAAAGCTCTCATTCTGTTATTGCTGCTGTTTACTTACAATACGCCTTATTGAATAGCGTATTAGTAGTGTTTCCCGTTTACATAATTAAAACAAAAAAATAAACATATATAAATTATACATAAAAAGTGTAGGAAACCTGATTATATATTGAGTAATTATTGTTTACCCACATAGAGAAGACGAAGGAATACTTTATAACAAGAAGAGAAACACCAAAGACGTCATATTTTATTAATTTCTTGACTCCAATAAAGGGAAACTTTGTTCTTGTACCGGTAAATTAAACCTTTTACGTGAATTTGATAAAATCATATTTCTATACAGGCGAGTTCCATAGAATAGACGTAGAGATTCGTTTTCAATATTCCGAAATACATTTCAATTCTAGTAAGTGAAATTGGTAATTGCATGGTCTACCAACATATAGTCTGAGGTTTCCTACCACGTTAACATATTCCTATAGTACCGGTTCAACAAGTTTAACTGTTCTATATCATATAGATTTTTATCTTTCTTTTACTAAACGCTAAGATAATATAAAAAAGTTTGACAAAACACATTAAAATTGTAACAGCAAAATAAAATGACATTCAATTTGCATCCCTTTACTTCATTACGCTGTATTATAACAGATCTGCACCGCAAAATTATATTTGTGGCAATGTTATCTCGTCAACAGCGAAACTAAATCCAATTTTGCTGTTGCAACACGCAATATTACTTAAGTCCAGTCTAATATTTTAAATATTCAGTTGTTGTCTTTCTTTTTTTAGATTTAAACCCTCTTTGCATCTGTTCTCGAGAATATTAAATAGTCTACTATAGTAGACACATCAACACCTGCCACAAGAAAGGTGATCAATGGAACACGCTGTCGTCTATGTACTATTATAGATTGTAAAAGTGATAAATTGTTTAGAAGTATCCTCATTAAGAATTAATGTACGTTTTGTGCTGGTGTCAAGTGTAAGGTCTAAACAATAGTACAAAAATAATTAATTTTTTGCCACGAAAAAGTACATATCAATGTTATAAAAGTGGTGTGATAGCACGAACTTCGACATGTCATGTACAAGGTAAGAATTTATAATTTAATCCTAACTATTACGTACTTAGACGAACATTCGTCGAATTATCAACCTACATTTGATATTTATGAAGCCAGGTTAAAAGGCTCAATGGTTTTTATAACTGTTTACGTATTAACCTCGAATTGCTTACAAATACTAACCGAATGACGTATTAGAAGACTCCAAACTGCACACATCAACCTCAAAACTAACGTCATAATTATTGTGGAGAGCGTAATGCAGGAAGCCGGAGTGTTTTATGATTTTTATATTAGATACGAAATGGACTTCAAATTCGTACAACAAACGTGAAATCAACCTATGTATAATTTTAGAGACGTTGGATCAAATAGGATTTCGGGGTGCAATAATATATAATTTTTTAAGCAAATTATTAATAATTATTATTCAATAAAATGCAAAAATTAATGCAGTTTCTAATCTGATGTGGATACCTCTACTTACCTCTACCAACACCACTATTCAAGATTAAAAGTAATTCAATATAGCAAATATATATTAAAATATGAAAAATATATATTATAATGCGAAAGTTTGTAATTATGGATGGTTGTTTGTAACTCTTTCACACAAAAACTATCGAATGGATTTTAATATTCAATAATGTAGAGATTTTTTTAAATAATTTTTTTAAGTGGAGCCGGAGCTGTTCTTTAAAAGTTAGCGTTTATTATATAAAGGCACGCTTGCGATGGTGTCGAAAGGAAATTCAATCAATTAGGCTCAACCGTCGCGGGGCCTTTGTGAAAATGCAATGTAATGATTACATAATTAGAGAAAATACTCAAAAGCCTGTACAGGTGAGCTGAGTGTCAACTTATAATACTTTGTGTAAGCTCATAAGAGAGCTTTTAATAAATTCTCCGTTTACATGTATAATGTTAAGTGTAAAGCATGTGGACTCCTATCATTTCATGAGAGTTATTAGAAATTGCATTGTGTACAGACCACACCGTTGCAAATAGTTTAAAAAAATAATACAATAAACTCCTCGTCTTGTAAATATTGAATACCTAAATAAGTAAATATCTATGTTGACAGATGACTGAGACATTTAGAGAATGAATTAATTATTCGCTCTAAAGTTGATATTTAACGCGCAATATATGCCACTAAAGTTGTTAGAATAGAAACAAATTCTCGAAACCATACCCAAGTAGAAATTTATTTTCAATAACAATGCGCATAGATAATACACACAGATATAAATTATGGATTTTCAAAGGCGACGAGAGGTTGGCAGAGGGAGCTGGAGTAAAATGCCATTTTAAACATGCGAAAATGTTACCATTTTTATCGGAGAAAATTTCTATACTCTGTATACTGTACAAATATTTGAATGATGCTATGGTCTTACTTATGGTCTTACTTTGCTTATGATGGTCTTACTTAGATAAGCAAAATTTGTTATCAGTAAGAATTAAAAAACCCAACTTATTTCGTACATAGTAGCAATTTCATACCTGTTACAAACGTATGATTACATGTGAAAACATGTATGTATTTTGTTTAAAACTTTATTTAGTATTAGAATAATAAAGTAACGAGTATCCTATGTACATGTATATTATTTCAATTTATTTATGACACATTAATAACCCCTAACGAAATACTTATGATAGTACCTCTAGGTACATAAATTGCCATAACTTTTAATAGTTCAACACTTCTTTTACTTCAATTTAACTTCTTTTCGAATCAATTCGATATCAAAGTTGAAAATCAGGCGAAAGGTTTTCAGCGAAACTTTCTGACAGATAATCTGTGACATCCAAACCGAGTTTAGAGCTTGCTGGACATGTCATACCCTGACCCGAATGCAGCCAACGGCTATTAGATAATCGAGTTAAAGCAATAGGCCACGTCATCTCTATCAATTTCTAACACATCGATACCTAAAAATACTATTTGTAGGTAACATTTTAACGTCATTATATCGTCTCATTTCTTCTTATTAAGAACTAAATCTGTTTACTTAGCTCTATAATAATCATTCACTTACGACTAATAAACCTATGGTCACATTGTGAACTTAGTAAATAATTTATTCTTAACCAACGCAATATTGTTGGTTTTAAAATATAACAACCAATTAACTTAGCTGACCGATTTATTCATTAC
>JAAAKR030000030.1:535682-558690 GCA_010014985.3 Delias pasithoe
AAAGTTTAATCGACCACAACGAATATACGAACGTATAACATATCGTCATATAATCAGGAATTGAACCAATTCCTAACCAAACAAGTCATATCCTCCTATTACAAATTGTGTGATTTATAAAGCATCTAAAGCATCCTTAAACAAACGAATATAGCAGGCTATAATTTATGTTGTCATCGGGGTATCAGGATATCGTTTGTGTAAATCAGCGTGTGATATCAATAGTGCGGTCCGTAAAGCCGGCCCGCACCACGCACCTGTGACCAAATCTCACCCCTAAACAGGGTTGCCACTTGCCATCTCAACGTGGATTGCTGCTATCGTAGTGCAATTTATTTTGGAATTTTAATCGCTTATCCGTTTGGTTTCTTTAATAGTATATAGTTGAATTATTCCGTTATAAAATTTACCATCTACAAGCCAAGAAAGTGACGTTATAATCCGTTTGAATTCCATAATTCATTAAGTAAAGCTCTCTGTTATTATATCGATATAAAAAAACATCTTACATACACCATTTTCCTATATATTTATTATTAACTAGTGGACCCGGCACACGTCGCTCTGCCTGGTACGCAACCTACCGGGTCGAATTATGAACCCCCAGCAATCCATTAGTTCACAAAGTCCGAAAAAGAGATACAACTTATACGCTTTACCATTTTTATATTTTTCCTATGTCCCCGTGGTTCTAAGCTACCTCTCCGCTAATTTTTAGCTAAATCAGTTAAGCTATTCTTGAGTATATAAATAGTGTAATTAACATGACTTTCTGATTTAAAGGATTCTTTTATTATTGAATAGGTGAATGTTAACTTGGAAAAAGTGAGAGTGTTGTAAACGTAAGAGTAGATAAATATAATCAGAAAGCTTCGATATGCTAAGCTATTGGACGTTACATATATTTTTGTGAGTCAATCATAAAAAATTGATATATGTTGTCGTGGGATATTTAATAAAAGTGAGATGATTAAATTTATAATTTTAAGGAGAACAATTCCGTCATACATGATTTCTGTGCAACTTTAACCTTTAAGGTAGCACATGCAACGGAAGCTCAAAAAATGGAGTACCATCTCCCGTTTTTCCAACATTTCCATTCACTGCTTCTTTAAGTTGTAGCGTAATGAAAGAATACTATAACCTGTCCAGAAGTTTGAAAAATAATTGTACCAAGCTTCGTTGAAATCCATCGAGTAGTTTTTGTTTCTATAACGAATATACAGACAGACAAACAAAATTATTACTGATTGCATTTTTGGAATCAGTATCGATTATTAATCACCGCGTGATACTTATTTTGAAAATATATTTCATGTGCAGGATTGACCTCTATACAGATTTGTTTTAAGTTGTTGATACACGTAATTTTACTATTGTAAAAATGCGTTGGTAAATATTCATTTATATTGTTGTAGAAATTTACTTGAATAGAGGGCAATTTAAGTTTCACCACAAGGGCAATAATTTGAAAATGTAGCAGTATCTTTTGAAGCGGTCGCAGCGGTGTCGTAGACAAGCAATTTAAAATCAAATAAAAGTCGTATCATCGCGTTTTTCTTAAAGGAGTCTGTTCGCAAACTGCGTTAAAATGATTTAACTCCCCCTAGATATCGTTACAGGCGCTCCTGTTGAGCTGGCTGGCCCGGGGCCGCCGGCTAATAAACGCTTATCAACGCCCTCATTATCACACCCTTAACATCGCTTTAATGTCTTGCTCTTGAACAAAACATATTTAATCACATTTTTTCCCGCCGCACTCGCTGAACTTTTCAAATTTCATAATCGTCGCCCGAACGCGTTCATTCGCGAATTGCGTTGGAACACGGATAACAGCTAAATATTCACATATACAAGGAAGATTAAATTCATTTCTATAGTTTAATTCACATTTCAGACGTTTAAAAAATCATATTTATATGCGTAGACGAACATATTTATCGCGAAACGTTTTTGTTATTTCCCTCCGAGTAAGCCATGTCCTTCATTTAGTCATTATTGATATAAAATTGAAGCGAGCAAAACCCCGCTGTGCTGCTGGGAGGCCATACCCACCCTCTTAGGAACCTCGTTCTGATCTTTTAAGCTTCAGTTTACGGCTTCTTCGCGGCACTAAATTATAATATAACACGTCGTAAATTTCAGAAACTATCCGCTACTGACATGTGCGATTAAGGTTCAGTGTTTGTGATGTAATAAAATGGCGATGCCAAAACTATAAGCAAATTAATACATACTAATTTTAAAAGATTGCAACGATTATATTTATTTATCTATATAGAGGATTTAAGCCCTCAAAAAAAATTCCTTTCTAATCAAGCTAAAAAATACTCAGGTATATTTTCGTGTTTTGCCTAGGATTTGTCGAGTATTCTTTTGAGCGTATCTCTCCCCTATGTTTAAACTCAAAATTAAGAGCCAGTAAGCAAACAGTATCATTGCTGCAGGGAAAAAATAAAAGGGTGCTGGCAACGAAGTATCTACTCACCGTAATATTTGAAGCAACGGCAAAAGAACGGAAATTGAATATTAAATGAAATAATTTATGCCATATTTATCATTTTGCAAATGAACAGTCTCACCTTAATGAAATCGTTAATAATATGCTAAAAAATTCTCTTAACTCCAATACTTATCAAAACGTTCTACGATTTACAGTTAATCTCTATCATATATCGAGCCTAACTACACCAGGCCATTAATTTTATGATAGATTTATAGGTAGCTAGATTAAAACTAACCAGAATAAAGAGATAACTAGGTATGTTTAAAAAATACAATGCAAAAATGTGTCCAGTTCTGATTGGTGATTTAAAATATCCGTAAATCAAGGGATAAACTGTGACGTGAGCTTATCCCGGTGCCGTCGTCACTATCAGCATTTAAAAACAGATTTTCATATATGCGACTGCCCTCACGTATCCGACGTATACCTATGATAGCAAAATGCTGCTCCCACTTTCTCCTATTTGAGCATCTTAATGCTTGCTGTCCGTAAAGATATTTCTCATACATAGCAAGATTTGTTTTCTCACATAGTCAAAATCACAATGAATTGAGTGACAGGGGCACAACAGAAAAGTAGAACTAGAGGTGTATAATATTTTGATTTAAAAAGTATGTATAAAAATTTCTAAGTTACTTGTTAAGTAAAAATAAATTACAAAATTAAATAAATTAGCGGCCAGGTAAAAGTGTGGGTAGGGGGGGGGGGAGAAGGTTCGTTAAGGTTTAATTAAATCGTCCTCGGCGGCCTCTCGCGTTTTAATTCCACCGTTATTAACGTTGTTAAAAAGTGAGCATAGAGAACTAAGCAATGAATAGAGAATACACGTGACGGTTTTAAAATTAATAAAAATTATAAAATTGAGATTTTTTGTCAGTTATTTTGCGATATAGCAATTGACTCGTTCCCGAATTAATTTTTTGAAGCAACCCATACTTAAAATTAATACAACCGCTACTTCTGTTGTGATATACTTAAGAACTACTGAACTGTATACAGTTCACTCTATAGAGTGATTCATTACCAAAGTTAAAGTATATGCTAACTATAGGTATATTGTCAAGGATTTACAAAATTTGTTTGAATTATGTTCATAATTATTGGAGACGTTGTAAATCATTTAGTCACCTCACAGTTTTTAATAAAAACGTACTTGCTCTTTTCTTCAAACTTTCGATTTTCCAAAAATTCCCTTATCTTATTTTTAAGGACAGCTTACTTGTTAGATGTTCATGTTACCTTAAAAAAATCTCAGATACAATGCCTTGATTACAAAGCTATTTACATTTTTTTATGAGATAGCGGACAACGGAGCAGTTAGATTTCCTTTCCTTTTCCTAAACAATTTTTTTCTCAGGTTTTGAGTGAAATAATTTTATTGCGTTAAATATAATTTTCAGCACCATACACTCTATAGTTTTTCTTTTAAACAGGGCAAGTGGTCGCGGCTTTTCCGGCGAGCGGCTCTCACGATAAGACGACACCCTCAACTTTCCTGAATCTCACTGTTTGCTATTTAATAACACGCTTAAGTGTTGTTGCTAAAGATGTCGGGACTAAGTACAAATTTGTCAGAACTTTATGCTCTATAGCTATTTAATATTCTTAGAGACTATATCTGTTTATTCAAATGTCTCACGAACAGAATGTATACGTTACGGAAATACACACTTTTACTATGAAATAACTAAAATTTTACTTTAATTACCTTTAAATAATTCCTGGAGAACCAGCACCGCTATTTAATTATGACTAGCCTCCTTAGCATCCTACCCAAATTTAGTGACTTTTTATTTGTAAATAAGCAATCGATTAGTTTTTTATCCATCGTATATGTACCTACTTGAGTATGTTCACTTCTCGTTTTACTTTAGACTGTTTATAAAGTACCTTTATAGACAGTAAAATTGCTATATATAGTCAATAATAATGATATAGTAAGAGTAAATAAAATCGATACATTGTATTTTAATATACACAAAAGTCTATTTAGTTTTAACATTAAAGAGATATTAAATAACAATAATATTTTATATCTATAATATTAATACTTTATACAGTAACTTATTTATAAACATTTTAAATTGACGAAATTTATATTAATTTAACTGATGCATGAAACGTTAATTAAACAAATATATACAATATTTCGTTCGTTTATACGACTAGGAGGTAATAATTTATGGCTTGCACGAAAAAACTTTTTTTTTGATAGACGAAGAAAAAATAATAGGATTAACAAGTAACGTGTTGTTCACATTGACGTCCAAGTCTACGTCAAGATAATGTATGTCTTTCTAGTCTGTGACGTCCTATGTCAATCGTCAATTTTTGTTAAAGAATTATAGTTGCAACTTGCAAAATCTACACAATTTATCATTTACAGTAGAAGTTTATTACATTTTTGTGTTATATCTATGTCGCATGATGTTTTTACTGAAACAATCCCTATTTTTTCGGCAAGCTATGTCCATTTTTATAGTACCGATAATAATTTTTAAAATATAAATTTACAATGTGCCTTAAACAGTGAAGTGAATATTTGTGCAATGAATTCATGAATACTAAGTTTTAAGCACGCAGTTTTTGGACTTATAATAATTAACATACGTAAACAATGACTGGTTCAACTATACCTGAGAGGGTAGCTCAGATTTATTATACATACGGACTTTTTTGCTCTTCCTATCCTGTGATAGCTATAACATTAGCAGTTTCTGTTGTGTTATTATGCTGGTAAGATCTTTGCTGATAACGTGAACAATGAGACAGATGGGTCCGGTATTAGACAGACCTCTCCACCGCCTGTGGACATTGGTATCACATTCCGCGCTTTATGGAGGTGTTGTCGGCGTTTTACGCCACTATTAAAATTTCACGATAAGTTAATCACTTGTCCAATTTGTTGTCAACATTTCCTTCCAAGACTTCCAATTTATAACTTCTATTTAAAACCATTTACATGGCATCATATTAGATTATAAGAGTACAGCCAAGAAGATCTTTAAATATAATTAAGAGCATTGAGGAGAGGTCATTGATCCATTTGTATTCATATTGTATAAGTTCATTGTCAGGATTCTTAACAATGGTCAACCAACAAGTATGTACAAATGTAGGAAAATGAACTTTAATAGTTGATACCAATAGAAAATTATTATCGCTCACTATTATTTATAATCTTCCAGTTATCCTTTGCTGAATGTGCCTTTACCTGGGAATATACCTACTGTTGTTAATATTCCTATGAATAAAAATGAGAATAATGCAAGGAATATGGAATGTATTTCAAGTTTTTGTTCTTTGTCAGGTGAATTTTGTTAGACTATGTTACATTATCATTGCAATTTTAATTTACAAATATGTTTGACATATATGTTAAACATAACAAGTGACCATTGTAAGGGTTGCACTGTTTGATTTGGTTGCTCATTTTGCATATATATATTTACTATATATTAATTTAAGAACCCGATTTATGTTACTGGTTCACATGTCATTTTAACATTTCCTATATTCTGCTGTATATCACGTCATACAAATAGTTTAAAGTGCAGGATTGGTTCTAAGAGCTGGGTAGTGGTAGGAAAAATTAAACCTATTTAGACAGTCAATTTGTGAAAATAATCATTATCAGAGTGTTTGCTTTATTGACATACTATAATATCAAACAGTACATGTCATAATAGTTGAATGTACATTAAAAGCCATATTTATAAATTATTTGTTTCAGACACTCTTATACAGTTAGATGATTTGCATAATAAAACCCAAAAACTTCCATATGTGTGGGCTAAAGAAACACCATCTCTTTATATTCAGCAAATAATAATGAGAATAGGTTGGTTATAATAAATAATTGTTATTTAAACTCTAAAACCACACTGGTAATTGAAGAAACACAATTGCCATTTTCTTTCAAAAGTTTGTTGAGTTTTAATATTGAAATGTATTCTTCTTTAGGTGTATCACCATGGAACCGCAACCTAAAAATGTGGGATGCTTTTCGAGCACCGTTACAGGAAGTGTTTAGAATTCTTGAAACTATAAGAAATCATGAAGATCCTCAAACGTAAGTATTCTTTATTACTTATTTAAACTTATTGAAAAAGCTTTAGAAGCAAATGTTATTTTTAATGATATAGCTTTTATTTGCATAAAAGTAGATTTATTAATTTATCACTTCAATTCTTAACAAATAAACACTTTTCTGCACACACATACCAAAGGTTTAGAAAATATTTTTTGACTCCGTCTTTACTACATTTCTGTAATTGCTGGTTGTCTTTATTTTTCAAATTCAATAGTTAGAATGGGGCTACCACTCTTGTGTGATTGTTGATTACATAGATGCCTAAAAGATTATTATGAAAGTGAGGAATTTTATATTTGTTTCTATGTCTCTGCCAAAATTTTCAGGCCTTAGCATTTAGGGTTGTAACAATCAAACAGTTGATATGTCTATTTCAGAAAGAAAACTATTGTAAATCATTGCTATCAAATAGGTAACATCAAAAAGTTAAGTAGTACATCTAGAATTCACAGAGTACTACCAGAATATAGCTGTTTACTACTTTCACCTGCGAATCTATGGCAACAAAATCTGCAAACCTTTTCATTAGATGCAAACATTGTAAATACTATTTACAATCATCAGGTATGTAACACCCACGAATAAAATTTCATTCAAGACAATTTACATAACAGTAAACTGATTTTTAATATTTTCGTTTGTTTAAACTAACTTTGTACTCAAATATTGTCACAAAATGCTTTGTATCAGTCAAAGCTGATTTAGCGAAGCATCCAATATGCTAACGCTGCTCTTATTTTTTAAATAGTAAGAATATCTAACTTATATTCTACAAAAAATGAAATAGATGTGATTGTCTTTTAGGACATAATCAAAGGGAAATCGTCAATAGCGGAAATGGCATTCGGTATGCAACTGCGTGATACAGGAATAAAGCGATACCCGTTAAGATCTCGTCCTCGTGTATTACAATATGCAGTTACGATTTTCTATGAACGCATTGACCGGAGGTGGGCCATTATTTGCTCTCACCAATAAGTTTTATTCACACATTCGCAGTATTTATTATAATGAGGATTAAAAACGTTTGTATACACAATACTTGTATTGTGTACTTAATTTATTCTTAACCGTTTTCCATCGGTTTATAGATAATATGCAGAATAATTAATTTTTAATAACTCTGTATAATAGCTCGTATTTTTAATTGTTTTACATGTTATTTATTAAAATGGAATAGTAATTTCAAATTTTTTGTAAAATTCAAAGTCTTTTAAAAATGTCGATGCGTCATGTTACTTTGTTTAAATATATTTAATAAATTTAAATTATAATACATTGAACAGAATATTGTTCTAGTTTTTCGTGTCTATTCTTAATTGAATCAAAACTAATAATTTTGAGGAGATACTAGAAAATAAGTAGTATTTATATATTATTCTAGTGCACTTTCAACACGTTCTCTAGATTGTTTAAAATAGAATTAATCATTCTTTATAAGTTATTAGTTAACAATATTGTAAAATTTGCTATCACAAAAGAATTATTTTTTATACCACATACTTATATGACGAAAGATAAGCCGTGAACATGATATTTCCTAGTACATCGGCAGGTAATAAGAATTATTTTTATTCACAAACGAACGCGGTATATTCTTATCTTTCAATAGTATAAGTAAGGCGTTTTAAAATCTATTTTTATTAAATTAAATATCTGTTATTTTTGGATTGTTAACATATAATTATCGTTGTCGTTTCAGATTCATTACTTCTCTTGCTGACAAGCTTAGAGATATGTATCCCTTATATCAAGACACGCCTCCCGTACAAGAGGTCACCCTAATATATTACCCGGGTCAATGCAACTATCATGAATTGGTTCCGCTTTTAATATCACTGGTCGGATTATTTCTTTACGTTTATTTTTCTGTGAGAAAAATTGAATTTATCAAATCTAAATTGGGACTGGCGGCATGTTCGGTTTTTACAATAGCGGGCAGCCTCTCTATGTCGATGGGTATATGCTTTTTCTGCGGTTTTTCACTAAGTCTACAAGGAAAAGAAATATTTCCCTATTTGGTGATCATCGTCGGTCTCGAAAATATATTGGTGTTAACAAAAAGTGTGACGTCAACTGACTCGAGGCTTGATGTGAAAATTCGTTTAGCGCAAGGCCTAAGCAAGGAAGGCTGGTCTATAACAAAGAATTTACTTACCGAGATAACGATACTGACCGTCAGTCTTTTCACATTTGTGCCTTTTATCCAAGAGTTTTCAATATACATGATTGTCAGTCTTATTAGCGATTACTTTGTACAGATGACCTTTTTCGCGCCAATTCTAGTAATAGACATGAGCCGGTTGGAATATTTGCCAGAGCAAAATAACAGGCTGCATTTAAAAGAATATTTTAACGCAAGTTATGCTTTAAATTGGCGATATTGCAATGGTTATGAAGATAATAGTCTTTCACCCCAAATAATGGCAAAGTCGAAGTCTCACCCCAGACTGAATGGGCTGTCTCACAGCAGCCCCACCGACGTTGTTGCCAAGAGAAATTCTAACCCAGCCTTGGCAGAAAATCGTGTACCGAAGCGAATCCGATTGGTGAACATGTGGGCCCGCACAAGGTTTTTCCAGAGAGCCTTAATGGCATGGATGCTAGTGTGGATATCGATGATCGTATATAATTCCGGTGTTGTTGGTTATTTTATTACAAGCATTGGTAAGATAGACACATCTACAGAGAGCGATAAAAGGATGTCTAAAGAGATTGAACCAAACCAGTCGACGGCGGTGAACAGTAGCAGTGGGAGGCAAGCGATGGTGTTTTTACCGCTTCTGGACGACATCGGCGACTATAGAACCGTAGTCGATGAAAACGATACTATACATTTCAAACACTCTCCACATTCTCGATCTTGGTCTCGGTAAGTTCACCATCACAATATATAAACGAATAACGCATTAAAAGTAATTTTATTATGATTGATATCATATCTTGTTAACAACACCAAATTATTATTAATATTTAACGTTGAATGATACTTCCTTGTAAATTAATCGTGACTGATATTTTATATAGATTATGAATTTATGAAAATAATGCATTATAATTTGATATAATATATATTAAATATACGTTGGCATAAAAAAGTAGGTGTGACGAAGGCTATTTGTATATATATATTATATTGTGTGTGTATGTGTGTTTATTTTTATATCAACGACGTGTAAGCTTTTAAAGAGAATTTTACTTTTGTTGTGGTCGAACTTTGCATGTTTTAATCTGAATATGTTCTCTTAAAGCTTCACACCTAGCAAATGTCTGTTTTACTGTTAACAATTTCAGTGCATTTTTCATGTCTGATAAAATGCAACTATGGATTTATGGTTAAAGTTTAAACCATTGTATCGATGTCGAGTAAAACTAATTATACGGATAGCTGAAGTAAATAGAAAGCACCTATAGATTTAGCCTGTTTCTAGAATTCTGTTTCATTCTACTTAATTTTCAAGCAGGTACAGTGATAACATTAAAAAATCCTTGCTCTGTCGTTATAAATTGTGTCTGCTAGTTAGTCCTTCAATAAAATGTATCACAGATTAAATTCATACCATTGGTCGACGATTTTATCACAATACAACGAAACGATGGCTGGCAAATACCTTGTGCTGCTGCCGCCGATATTAGCCAGTCATAGGGTTGGACCTGAGGTGGCAGCCGCCTTGCGTCACCCGGACGAAAAAGACCCGCCGCCTTTACGATGGCAAGCTTTAGCGGCAGCCCTGGATCCTATAGATACATTACCTGGTAAGTTTATTGAATCAGAATTCGTCTTCAAAATTAAAGATTAGTTAGAAATCATTAGTTTATTATTCAATTATTTCTCTAGAATTCGATCTGATTGATACCAAAAGTCAAAAGCAGTGGGGTAAAGGTTCCGAGCTGCCTATTTATCCTACCACGCCTATGGAGATATTGTTGCTGACGATACTTTGTACTATAAGTATTGTTGTCATCGCCTATATGATGGTTGTACTATATAGGTAAGTTGTTTGTGGCACCAAATACCGCAAATTATTTTATATATCAAAACTAATAATTATATTTCTATGTCTACAGACTACATCGTCAAATATATTATGAAATCTGCATATTTTATTAATATCAATTATAAAAAAATATTAATTTTATCATTTTGATATATAATTTATACAAGGATATTTTTACATAATTCTCAAACGTGTACAAAAATTCAAACAATTCAAAGTTTGGTTGCGTTTGGAATTATATACCCAATCTTTTAAATACGATTTATTAATACAGCTATTAATTTAAGGTGAGTCATTAGGTAAGAATTTTAGGACCTCTTCACGATTAGGATACATTCTTAACAAGTATGTTTATTTTTCTTAGATGCATTTGCTCTCGACACTACGCTGAGTGGCGTACGTCATGGAATGAAGACGACGAGTACAGAAAAATAATAGCCAAACAGCCTGCTATACAGGTAATTTTTCTAATTTTATAAATCTCTTTGATGGACGCCTGTTTGTTATTATGGTAAAAATTAAATAGATCAAGATAAAGTATTTAATGGCACAAGACCTTTTATTTCCCCAAATTGGATGACGCATAAAGTTTGTTATATTAGTGAAATCCCATTACACCGTGGGTTTGTTATAGATATATGATGTGTCAAAATGTTATTGAAAGCGGTTATTATATATTAAAACAATATCGGGACCCCGTCGAGCTCTCCCGCTCGCCCACACGGTACGAGTTAAGCTGGGAATGCCATATGGCCATACAGCGAGTTGGTCAAACGTAAAAAATATCCGGTAATAAATAGTTTGCGCGCCTGACACTGATATTGCGTTGCACTTAAAGTTTATAGGTAATAAAAAATATATCTATGTATAATATATAATATATGAAATAAATCTTGTTCAACTAATTTTATAATTTAAACTCAAAATAGAATATTAACGAACCCGGTTGTTTATTATTGAGAAGCGTTTGCGGCATTCAACGCAACAAATAAATAGAAATTAATCAACTAATACATAGTTTTGTAATAATTATATTTCATTGTTCTTTTAATAATTACTCGTTTATATTAATTATACATAATTTTTCAGTTTTTAATACTGGCTTATATAATTGAAAGCTATATTAATTGTTATATTAATCTCAAATTTACATAATATAATTATATTAATTAATATTATGTTTATTGCAATTTCAGTTGGTGATGGAAGCCGTACCTCTGGTAGTGGCCGGCCACAACCAAGAAGTTGAATGTATCGTTACCGATGGAGAGAAAATCGTTAGTTCCTGCTTACAAGGCAACATAAAGATTTGGGATTCATTGAATGGCGAGATCATTACGTCTATTGATCGTTCCGCGTAAGTTTGCCGATTAATTTTAAACGGTCTCTAGATTTATGTATTGCGCTGCCGATTGTGATCTCGTATATGTTTTATTACATTTCAGCTATTTCAAATTGGAAATGGAATTATACGAGAAAGCGCACCCAAAAAACCATTTCGAAGAGCCAGAAATTCATGACAATAATATAACTCATGGTAAAAAAGCCTCGGCTCAAATAACCAATATGTAAATACTTCGGTTGCAAAACTGTAGCAATCTAACTGGCATACATGCATATTACTATTAGAGACAATTTGTTTACTTTAAATCCTTCTTGGAATTTCGAAAGTATTATGATTTTTTTTTGCAAGATGGTAATGACTTTTATTTGATAATTTCTATTAGTAACAATGGCGTCATAATAATTACTTTAGTAGAAAATATACTATCTAGTCCTTTTGTTTACAGATATTCATGAAATAGATGCGATACAGAGGCCAGAGGTTAGTAATAAATGTTCAATTTTAAATTAGTAAAACAAAAATATTATTTGATTTGTTATCGTTAAATGTTCATACTTAAGGTGTATAACCAACGTAGGCTATATTATATTTCCATTTAAATAATACAAATTTTAAGTAAATTGTAAATTATATCCATACATATATTTTATTTCAGATTCGTATGCGAAGAGCTGGTTTGAACAATCACTTAAGTAGTTTACAGTTTCAGTCCAATCGACGAAGTCCGCCCTCATTTTCAGTTGCTGAAAGCACGAAATATTTATTTGCTAAGACTTACAGGTAAGGGTTTCATTTGATAACACTTCTCTATTAAAAAAGAAGCTGAGAAAGTTTTCTCGATTGTATTTGTTGTTTATATAAGTTGTCTTGTTATTAAGAAAATTGAAATCCGTGACTTAATTTTGTATTGCATATTAATTTTATTTATTGCCTTAGTCTTATACCATCTTATATATGGGCATTCTGTGGCTCTTATATATGCCTATCTTATACTTGTCAACGATTGTTAAGTTCGACGATGATGTGCCTTCCAACAATGTGTTTCACTGCTGTTTAATTTGTAATATTTTACTTTTAGTGTTTATTTTGGAATAGCGTAAGTGAATTTGAATTTGCTACGTGTGCTCTATTTAATATTTGTTTTTAGAGAGCTTTATGGCTCCAACCAGCGGGACATTTATGAAAATGGTAGTTTAAACATGACTAGCTTAAGTGTTAATAAAGAAAGTGCAATTAATAATAGTGATAGTTATAAAAGTGAACTGTTAAGGAGTAATAACGAGAAACTGAAGAAAACTCGTAGTGTTGATGTGAATGAACGGAGCTGGAAGGCGAAACCGATAAAGGAGTCGCCTGTGTGGTGTATGGATTATTGTAATGATCTTATCATATTAGGCTGTGCTGATGGGCGATTAGAATTTTGGGAGGTGAATACGGCCAAATTAAAGGTATACCTAGTACTTTTCATTTTTTTAGATAGTGTAAATAACTTTTATGAGATGTTGAGATATTATTTAAATTTAATTTTAAGTACTTTCATTGAGTACTGTTTTCGAATTGATACCTTTAAATTATCGAGTCCCTATTGCTTGGGACTATCCAAATAATTAAATATTATATCGTTAATATATACCGTACAGTTTTCAGGACAGGAATGTCTGTTAAATTACAAGAAGCGCCTGTAGCTGTTCCTGTCAGTTGATTATTCTAGTATTTGTGATTATGTAATCTAAGCTAAGTACTTCCTGTGAGCGCATCTGTTGTCGAGGGTTTAAACGTTTTGTTTTCTCATCTTCAGTGCGTTTTGTGGTGTATGGAGAAGCGGCCGTGCGGCACTGGAGTGACTCACGTGAAGGCTTTAGGTGGTGGCTGGAGAATTTGCGTCGCTCTGTTGACAGGACATCTCTCACTCTTTCGACTAGATGCTTACAATAGTCAATCGGGTGCTCAAGTAGACTGGCGATTCAGCACGGCGCATAGAAGAAGTAAGTATATTTTTCTCTCGTTTAGTTACATAGTTCAGTATGTGGAAAGATTCAACAAAGATTTAACTAAAAATTTTCAGATTCGGTGTATTTTTATCCACGTTTTTGTATTCATACAAATGCAAAGAAGAGACTGAACTAAGCGGTTTTATAACTACCACAAAGCGAGAGATATCGGGATCGAAGCCTGGTCCGAACAAAAATTATTTATAATTTATTAGGGCTCGACAGTTGCCGGGCAAGTGTCTTAACAGTGTCGCACCTGAAGGAAAGCCATGATGACGCCCTAATTGGACCGACTCGTCCGAAGTGATACCTTGGGCTTATAGAATGCTCAGCGGGAAACGGTGCTTATAACATGGTTCAATGAGTGAGTTAGGATATCAGAAGCCCTTGAAATTGCAATTGTCCATAGGTGGCGGTGTCCTCTTAACATATTGGAGAGCCACCTGCCACGTTATACGCTATATCATTAAAATAAAAAAACATTGTACAATTGATGATTATTTTATTATTCTATTCATAGCTCATAAGCGGACGGGATCAGAGGATTCGTTGCGCAGCTCACACACCGTAGCAGACGGAACGGCCCGAAATCGTATGAATATTTCATATGAAGCGGAAATCAATGATTTTGAAGGTATTTATACTTTTGCTACGCTTTCTAAATTAGATTTTTTTGGATTTTAAAGAACTTTTAGTTGCATAGCTATCAAGAAAACATATTTCATTATATACATATAAAATTACATATACATATATTTCATTATATTATATTCATAAATTGATAATATGTTATAAGAAAAAAGACTAAATTGTGTTGCTCAGTAAAAAGTATATTTTTTATAATTTTTTTCAACTACGTAAAAACGTGAACGTAGAAAGAATCCACACTAACCTGTAAAAATATAAGAAACAACATTTAAATTCCTTTACTTCAGGTATATTGATTTTATAATTTATTAATCGTTAAATAACGAAAAATTTGCGCTTAAATGTCAAATCATCCGTCAAGACAAACTAAAGAAAAACGATAACACGCGCTCTAAAGGGGTTTTTTTACATACTTGTTTTTTTTATTATACTTGTTTATTTTCAGAGGTAGTCTGTGTCCGTGTCGCGCACTGTCGACCGCATCAGCAACCGATAACGGAATTGCAAGCAGAAGGTGGTCGTGTACTCACCGGCGGACAGGATCATGTCCTCAAGGTGAGACCATTTAATACAAGACATGAAGAGGCTGCGTTTTGCATTGGTCATTGTACATTAGTAGGTTTAAAAGTAACCAGAAATTTCAGTGGACCTGCTTTTATTCTTTATATTACAGTATATGAAATACCGCTCAAAAGAGACACAATTATATAAAATAAGTTCTTGAAATTTAAAAATAATTGCAAATAATGTCTTTAATACCTATCCCCAAAAGGACAGCATCCATGGCTCTGCAAAGATTGGCGGTGTCCATGGGCGGAAGACTTTAACCTAGGTGAGCGTCATACTCGTTTGCCACCCTTGACGTTACTGGCTATTTTATATTTACTATAAAACATTAAAAACTACAGCGCGAACGTGCTGAGCTAAGTGAAGTATTGTGTTGTTTTATTCATACCTAGAGAGAGCTGTATATTATTTTAATGAGAAATAAATACTTTTTAGGTGTTTTCAAGTGATTTAAGGCAGCTATTCACTTTGCACGGTCACTGCGGACCGATTACAAGTTGTTTCATTGATCACGCTACACCAACTATCGCCGGCAGTGGTTCGCAGGACGGTTTGCTATGTGTTTGGGACCTGCACACGGGTGAGTTTGGCTTTTTAATAGGTTGTGTGAAAGCAAATTGAAATCATATCCATATTGAAAACATATCATGGTATATGTATATCTAAACATGTTACTATACAGTACCCAATGCTATACAATTTTCTTGATTTTTTTTAATGGCTACCTCGCTGTGCAGCCATACGGCCGTTACACCTTAACGCGGGCTGGCGCCATCTCTATAGCTCGCCATGAACGTTTGCCGCGACCACCACAATGGCATGTCTTGTGAAACAAGAACCTCGGCTTGAGCCGTCGCGGAAGGAAGGGCCGCCTGAGCGGCGTGTCGAGAGGTCACCGGAGTGAGCTTAGTGACATATATAGGCCCTCGTCTTCGTTTCCGGCGAGAACGATTGTTATCCTACGCACAAGCCTAACATCTGAATTTTTATCTTTTTCCGCTCGGGACGCTATAGGACTATTACAGTTTCCTGCGCCTAAATCAATTTTCGAGAATATGGAATAAAGATATGCGAGTTTAATAGAACTATTCAATATGGTTATAGTGTGTCTATCAGACAAAATGTAGTGACAACCACGCTACAATCCGCGTTTGCGAAATACAGGACAAGTACTGTTTGACGCTGGTACTCCATGAGTCAGCATGGCTCTCCCGCAGGTGCGACAGAGTTAATACACTCGTCCAGCCACTGTCAAGCCCTTCCAAAGACCGTACAAATTATAAGTACCGGAGTATGATTAAAATGCGGACAATGGATAGTTTAGAAAGAAGTTATGTATTAACTTGTCGCGATTAAATGGTTTGTCTTTTGTTTCAGGTGCCTGTCTTTATAGTACGCAAGCTCACGATGGCGCAGTCACATCGTTAGCCTATACGACATCGTACGTTGTGTCAGCGGGTGCGGACGAACGACTCTGTATATGGGATCGATTCCAGGGACATATTTTAAACTCTATTCACATAGTAAGTACATATATATTTTATAAATATGACCTATTCTGATCCATTTTCACTTATCAAAGTTATAGGAAAGTGTATTATCTCCTATTGAATGACAAAATATAACCCACGTGCGTATATGGGAAGGTTGGATCGCTTATCCCCGGTGAGACTCCAGCTCGTTTGCCATCTTTGTCATAAAAAAATCGGATCACTTGGGAACATCTGAAAACTGTTTGATACAGAGTCAACTATTTTATATTTATCCTCATCAACTATTTAATATATGTATATATATGGCTTAAATAAATATTAAATTAGATGAGAGAGATAATAAATTCTTCTTTTTTTCAATGTAAGTAAAGCTAATTAGTATCATTTTCATCATTTCTAAAAGCGTTATTGTACCCTATTGTAATTATAATATTAAAAAAACCTCCAAAGGGTCTGAACTACATGAGCCGAATGCTGCCACTGACTCATACTCTACTCGTCATGGGCGACAAGAGCGGTCTTACCGCGTATGATCTCAGCAGCGGTGATGTTATTCGACGAGTTTTATTCGGTAAGTGCGTCTTCATTATAAATATTAATTTAAAGCATTATCCCATAATTAAACTATTGCCTTCATTGATCATAGCAAATAATCAAAGATCATTTATAGCATTTTTTTAATACTTAATAAATTCTTGCAAGTTACACATCATGTATTTTATTGTGTGTTGTATTGAATTAACTATAACTTTATCTTTTCAGGTCAGACCGATGGTTGTATCTACGTCCGTCAAATTTTACCATTAAAGGACTCCATTGTGTGTGATTATGCTAACCAATTGCGTATCGTACGGTTTCCCCTTGTATCGCGGCTCGATATGAAAAGCGAATGAACAAGAAAGCTGAGTTTCGCTAGTTAACCAATTCAAGAAGTCTCATTACTTAATATTTTAAGAAAATAAAATGGAAAATGCTCCACAGAATTATATTCCAATGATAATTTTCGTGGAATAACAATATTAAAAAACCGCGCTCGTGAGTCACGCGTCTGACATTCAAAAAAAATTTTATCGCCTTTGTATCGCAGAATCAATTAAATTTAGTTTTAGTCTACAATACTACGGTGTTCAAAATGAAATTAAAATACTAAGCACAAAAACATTTTAATTAGCGTTAACATTTTAAATTAATTACATTTAAATAAATTAAGAATATAGTTTGTTTTAAATGCGCTATCCACCTTACTTATATATTTTGCTTAAATCAATTTTTTTCTTAGTGTTCCATTTCGCTGTATATTAAAGACTGTTTTATGTGATGCATATGTTATATGGTCCGTAAATGTAAAAAGCCTTAGAGAAATACTACAAAACGTCTAATATTTTAGTTGCAGGTTGTAACATGACACAATGTTCACTTTAATATTAATTAATTATAATTATTCCTTTGCCAATTTTCAGTATTCATAAAACGCGGCCTTATTCTAAATAAAATTCATTTTTTATTCCTATATTTATTATATTTTAGGAAATATATTTTTATACAATTATTTGAGCGTTATTTACTACGCATATGGGTGTTTTATGTTCATTACAAATATATCGTGAATAAATCAATATCCTTGGATTGTAACAGGGCTGATGTTGAAATGTCAGGCGCATGTCTTCTCTTTGTTTTAGCAATTGCATGCAAATCCTTTTAGAGATAGAAAACTAAATTTCAATAGTGAAAAGCGATGGTTGTTAAGATAGGAATGAGTTATAATTCTCAAGGCTTTAACACAATAATTTTCAATTTAATGTGGAAAAGTATTCTAAATAGTATAAGTAACTTATTAACAAATCTTCCTGCTTTCACTATATTGTTTATAAGATATATTTTAAATAAATGTTTTGCTACAAAAGTCGAATTTAATTTTTCTTTAAAAACCTATGTGACATGTATAAAGATTAACCTCAACAGTTGTTCTTTCTAACTCAAGTTTAATTGAGTTTGCCTTTTAAAAGAATATTTATAAAACATACAGGTTCAACAGTATATGACTTCGATAAAACAAGCAAACATGCTTGCTCGTTTCCTTAGTAAGGAAAATATTTAGTAATAATAGTATTTTTGTATGCTGCTAATATTTTTGTATTTTTGTATGCTTTGTATAATTCAGAGCAATACATTTTAATACTCAATGGAAAGAAAATTGTAAGTTTTAATAAATATTTAGTAATTTCATCAAGGTTGCCTGGCCACAAGCAAAATGCGTTGCGGAGAATAGCCCACACCAATACCAAGTTTTTCTGATTTAAGCGAGGCAGCTAAAAAATTTTGACTTAACGATATTAATTAGAATTCTTTGGTCTATACATTTGCCCCTCCATTTCCACATTTCCCTCCACAGTTGACAGATTTCTTTTCTTTAAAAATAAATATTTATTAAAGAAAATAAATCAAATAGTTAATTTTCGTTCAATAAATTATTGTATTTTTCTAAGCGCTGTTTTTATGGAAGAAGATGCAAACGAGCAAGAGGCTTTGACATGCAGAAGAAACAGAGTCGGAGATATATGCAGCCTTGCGGGGCTCCAGCAATCACAAAACACGCTCTGACGGCATTCACAAAACATGCTGCGACGATGACGACGACTTTAAATTGTTCGATCTAATAGAAAGCTCTAAATCCGGATGCACAATTTCTTAAGAAGTCCATACAATGGAAGCTTAGCAAGTAGCGTTTAATGCAAGACGCGATCGAAGGCCTTCACTACGTCCAAACTGGCAGCCAATACTTCCCCTTTCGACTCAATGATATCCTGACCAAAATTACTAAAACTATCATAAATTAAGTACCTCTACAGTGAAACCATCAACTTCTGCTGCTTCAACATCATTAGAAATTGTCGAATTGGAAACTAGTGCGACAGATAACGAAATTTTTTTAGACCTATAGAGATTCGATAATTATGATTAAATACTTGATTATGCAAATATGCTGTTATTTACACCTTATTTTGTTACCATAGAATAATTTGAAATATTAAACTATTTCTAGCGAAATTTTTTAATTAGTTTTTCAAAATTTTCCGTCTTTTTCGTCAACATTTTGGGACTTTTTTATTCCTAAACGGCAACACTAGGTAGATTAGCGTTAGTGTTGTCGATTGTTAACTGTCGGGTCGGTTGTGCTAAAGTTAAATAATTATTAGATTAGAATATCCCAACTTAATTTTTATATTGTCTATTATAATATTTTACTATTCAAGTTTTAAAATGTCGGAGTGAGTATTTTGATTATTTTATTTAAAAATATAGATAGTATTAATTCAGCATGACTTTTAATCTTAATAGTGGATATATGTACTTTCCTTTTAATAAAATATTAAATTGGCTGATTACAAAAATATTTTAATTGTGTTACTGGAATGTTTAAAGATTATTTTATTAAATCACTCATCTGAAGTCATTAATGATATTACACATTTATAAGGAAATGTAAGCTATGTTAAAAACAACAGGAAGGTTACTTGAAGGTGAATTAAGTGAAAACAGCTTCTTACTTTTGTTGTATTAACCAGTGAATGTTAATAAAATTGAAATTGTATATCTTCACAGAATTTACTATCATGCCTACAAAACTAAAAAACATGTTAGTCTTTATTGTATAGAAGAGGATTTTCTAACTATGTGTATATAAATTTACTCTTGTTTATTAAAAATAGCTTTTGTATTAATAATCATAGTTAATCTATATTTAGTAAAATTAAAATCTATCCAAAAGCGTTGCTGTTTGAAACACAGTTTCAAATGAATACTAAACTGAACATAATAAAGTAGTGTTGTAGTAAAAAATAATATAATCATACTTTCTGTTTAAGACCTAAAGCTGATATTGCCCTCATTGGATTAGCTGTGATGGGTCAGAACCTTATATTAAATATGGATTCAAAAGGATATGTTGTATGTGCCTACAATAGGACTGTTAACAAAGTAAGCAAATATAGTTTAATTTCAGGTTAATTAGCTTTTTTCAGTTTAAATATACAGAGTATATTTCTCTACACAGGTGGAACAATTCCTGGCAAATGAGGCTAAAGGAACAAAAATAATTGGTGCAACATCTTTAGACGACATGATAAAAAAACTTAAAAAACCTAGAAAAGTTATGTTACTGGTAAAAGGTATTAAATTATTCATTTTATTGATAAAATTGCTATCATTCATAAAATTGTCTTTCAATATAATATGTATTTGCAGTTGTAAATCAAAGTTCTTGTAATGGAGGTCAATTGAAAGGCATTGGTAGACCTTGAACTCAACATTAGTGTTAATTGTACTTATTCAGTGAAATTTGTATTTGAGAAGTTCCTTCTGCATTGTCTTTTACCTTACTGGATTTTAGACATTAATAATAACAAAAAAATTGTGGCCACATTTTATCGTCTTATTAATATATTAAATTTATTAATATTACCATATTTTGACATATTTTAAATTAATTTTTCTTTACATTTGTACTTAACTTTTTAGCTGGTTTTGCGGTCGATGAATTTGTCAAGAAGTTGTTACCTTTATTAGAGAAGGGAGATATCATCATTGATGGAGGAAATTCCCAATATACAGATACTCAGCGGTGGTGCAAAGATTTGGAATCTACTGGCATCTATTATATTGGAATGGGTGTATGTAATTTTAAATTTTATAAAATATTCTATAAGAACTAAATGATTCTTAAACTGGTTAAATTAAAAATTAGCTGGATCACATATGTTCATTCTTTATATTATATGTTGAGGTTGTTTTTTATATATGATATAAGGAATGACAGACAATATAGACTTATAGGTATAATAAATAAAGTGCCAATGTGATTGTGATTTTAGTCAATTTTGTATGTAAGATGTCAGTTTTGTAAGCAGAAGAATGTTTATAAATTGTTATCCATACAATTTTACAGATGATGAATCACTTTTATAATGACTGTCACATTAACTGAGTAATGTAATTAATCATGATGACAATTAAGTTTCTTTCTAAATGTCTTAAACTTTGACATATTCCTAAAAGGTCACCAACACCCCCAGTTTTCATAAAAAAACTTCAATATCCACTTTCTATCTGCTAATCATGTTTTGTATTGTATCAGGTGAGTGGCGGTGAAGATGGCGCTCGTCATGGACCGTCATTGATGCCTGGAGGTCACCCAAATGCGTGGCCACAAGTCAAACCAATATTTCAAGTGAGTTCTGAAATAATTTTATCACTGAAAAATTACACTTAGTCTCCATTTGCTAAGAAGTTTAGTTCAAAATAATATTATATAATAAATAATAAAATAATGACAACAAATTCATTGAGTAAACACTAAATTCTAGTTCTTAAAATTGAGAAAATCAGATATTTATACTTTATCATTGATCAAAGTTAACATTGTGTTATACTACAGAATTCTTAAACAAAGTATGTAAATAAACACATTATTAGGTAATGCTATTAAATTATATCGTGCAATAAATGCTCTTTATTACAATAAAGTTATACATGAAATTTAGTAGGCAAAATAAATGTTAAAACTGATATCAGCTGGATGGAAGTAACGGATATAAATACTCTGGCACACAACTGTTTCTTTCATAGTTGTAAAAGAAGTATATTATTACAATTAAGACATGCAAAGGTACTAAAACTTGGTGTTAAAAATGAATAGGAATCTTTGTGTTGAATCACCTAGATTAATTGTTTTGCAATTGACTTGCGTTACAAATATCCATATAATGTTTCAAAAGTGCTATTGTATATCACTAATATAATATTATTTGACTAATTGAAATATTATTATTGTTGTATATAGGCAATCTGCGCTAAAGTGAACAATGAGCCATGCTGCGATTGGGTCGGAAAGAATGGCGCAGGTCATTTTGTCAAGATGGTACATAATGGTATTGAATATGGTGATATGCAGCTCATTTGTGAGGCCTACAATGTCATGAAAGATATTTTGGGTATGTATTTTTCATAGCTAATATGTATGTATGTAATTGGTATACATTCAGATTAAAATTGTGTATCTCAGTGATTTTTATGCGAGTATACTTACTTTAATTCGTTTTTATTTTTAAAGAAACCTTTTATTATTTATATTTGCAGGTATTGATCAAAATGAGATGGCTGAAGTGTTTGAAGAATGGAACAAAGGAGAGCTTGATTCATTCTTGATTGAAATTACTAGGGACATATTGAAATTTAAAGACGCAGATGGTAAGTTTAAATGCCATTACCAGAAGCATAGCTTTATATACATAAAATACAATGTCGCTGTTATTTCAGTTATGGTATACACATCTGATCACCCTTCAGATCTTGTGGATTGTAAAAAAAA
>JAAAKR030000030.1:576673-587119 GCA_010014985.3 Delias pasithoe
CTAGCTGACACGGTATGTTATAAGGCTTTCGTTCTTTTACGATGTTTTAACTTTAATATGTTGTTTTAAAGATCTGAATTCGAACTAACGAACTATCTTTCGCTTTTGAGCCTGGAACAAAAAAGGTACGAGAATTAAGATTGCGAATATTAATTAGTATAAACAATTAATTTAATTTATTTTTTACTGAGATCAACAGAGACAGTAATTTTAAATTTTGCACAGCTAAATTTTAGTGTATAGACTTATTATTTGGTGCATATTTAGTAAATATAAAATTCTGGTCATTGTAAATTTGTAAGTCAACACACCTACAATTTTACACATGTGATGTCATCTCGGGTCAATGCACTTTCAGTTGTTAAAGACTATTTTAAGAGGCAGAATGTCCCGGATGACGGTGAAAATATAGACATTTTATAATAGGTTAAGCTAGGGTACCCTATCTTTATACATATATCTTTTTACGCTTTTCGGGAATCACAATCTTGTGTAATGCTAAAATTAATTTTCATTTTTCCCTATAAATATTTATAGATTTAGAATGATATTCAATATCAGTTCTTAACTAAAACTCTTACTCCAACAACTAAAAATTTTTTTCTAATGATACATATAAATATTGTCTCGATTAAGGACATAGATTCTACATTCAAATAGATAATCTTTTGAAATAATAATAATTGTAGGCATGTAATATAAAACATGTATCAATGAGAAGAGTATATCAAGATCACATCTCAAATTATTGACGTGAAACATTACTTATACTGTGTTTCAAGAAGTGAGTGAGGATATTGGAGGTCCTTGAAATCAAGTATACAGTTAAAGCGGCGCAAAAAGCCGGCAGCACAACCAAATCGCGTATTATTATGGTACAGTTTTCAACAGGCGGTGCTGAACTCTCACCATAGAAGAGACCTGCCTATTCTGTTATCTGCTATAACATTTAACAATGAAGTTGAGAAAATTAACTTACTAACGTGGCTAACGCAAATAATTCAAGTATACACACTTAATATCGACGAATATATTTAATCTCTTTATAAAATTTTAAATTACAATACCTGGCCTAAATCAATGGTCAGATTGACCTCGTTGTATTTCATTCCTCTCGACAGCGGTGGACTCTGCCACCAGGTTTCCATGCCATCTACAGCAAATTCTGGCGGATGTTTTTTAACTTCATTTGTCGAGTCACAGATATCGCACACCTGTAAAGCATTATCTTAATAACTATGAATATAATGATCCCAAGCGTACTGGTAACTTTATTTATAAATTTTCTGTTTACTAACGTGTTACGTTATACTTTTTCGAATAATTAACTAAAATTGTATAATTAAAAGTAATAGCATTTTGTAGCATGGTACAGCTAGGTAAAACTATAATTGAGAATTAGGACTTCGACATAATGTATATATAATAACAAAGTCGGTAACTACCAATAGAGTTTAAGAAGGTTTATTAAAAAACTTTATAGTTTATTCATTCACACAGTGTGTTTCCCTCTCTTTTGGAGATACTATAAAGCTGTATTACAAAAAAAAAACAAAAAGATTCATTGTGCAGCTTTCGGATGAAACAAAAGCGGCTCAAAGACGAGATAAACATTTGGCTACCACATGTCCATAAAAACAGACGGGTTTCGCTGATCTTTGCCGAAAACCAACGATATTAAATAGTGTTTATAGATCATGTGTTAAGCTTGTTTTTAATTTGTTAGTTGGTATGAATCACGTTTCAAATAGCATGAGGTTGCTTGCAAACTGCAATAACAGCATTGTTGTGTATTGTTGACTAATTATTAATTAATTACTGAGTTAATACTTTACCGTTATATTTTATCTTATTGTACGAGATGTGTAAGTTTTACGCAATCATTGGACGTTGGACAATTTTGCTGCTTATCACAAAGCAGAACTTATCTCATAAAATGAAATAAAATTTTAGCTATGATTTATAGAATGTATATAAGCTATGGAAGATAATAGCAGTAACAATTTGTATAATAATATTCTTTAAAATGTCACAATGTAAGAAATAATTCAAACAAAATTTTGCGTACAGTATTTATATACATATGACTGAAATCGCGATATTCCGCATAAGAAAAGGCTTTAGACGTTAATAAATAAAATTATGACACTTATATTTAGATTTAAAGTATATTTTTTTATTATTCCTTATTTCTCTGATCTAAATTTACATTATTATTAAAGAATAGTTGACTCGGCAGACGTCAATCCGCCGCGTACACCACGTACCGCGTCCGACTTACACGACATTTTTATAATTATAGTTAGGCCAAATAACACAATATCATTATAAATAATATGTGTTTCATTACATTCCGTTTAATACTTTTGAATATAAAATTTATTCGGACATTGTTTTACCTAATATACCTATTTGTAGCCTATTGTCAAGTTACTGTATTATTATAGGTACATTGATAAGAAAAGTGTAACGGCTTAGTGATACATGAACTTTGACCTAACCATTATGAATAATATTTTTTATTTGAAAGATAAAATAGGATTTATTTATCGCTTGAATTGATTGCATAATTATAAATATATGTGCTTACTGTCATCAAACTTCAAAAGTTAAGTACCGAAACTAGCAAATTAAGTTCTCGATTATAATAGCTCGATATACTACTTTCGTAAATGGGTAGTTATAATAATGTTTTATCAATGGGATGGTTGGCCAGCAGGAAGCGCAAGATAAGAGTATATCAGCCTCCTTATCTCACTGGGCTATATTAAAAATTGTATGCTATCAGATGTGCCTAATATGTTGTAAAGTAATTAATTTGTTTGCGTTATAAATTCTTAGGAAAACTTAGAATACAGTCATGCATTAATATCGCTAGGAGTAAAATTTAAATTAAATGTATTAATAAAAATAATAACCTGTCCTTGAATGACATGTTCATCGTGAACCGCGTTGGCGCCGGCGAGTTTACAGTAAAGCTCGGGGCCTTCATCTCCGCAGGTCGCTGTTGCTGTTATCTTTTTTCCAAGCGCCAAGTTAAAGTAAGGGGGTGTTAAAATTTCTGCGCGCGCGACGCTTGTTAACAATAAGAGGAGCGCGACGACACGCGCCATGTTGAACGAACGCCGTCCCGCCGCGGAATGATGTCGAGGGAATTGGCGCAGCGAGCTTTGAGAAGGGTGGCGTCTGACGAGATTAATTTTTTTATCGAATTCAGAGAATATCAAAACTCTCGGCTCGACTCCAGACGGGACTCATTATGTTTGATTTTCATTCGGGAATGGTTCCTTCTATAACATCTGGCTGCGGCAACAAAATATTTAAGAATATTATATCGATCCAGATATATTACGGTTGCGTCCTTAAAATATACTACACTTTTAATTTAATGAATTTCTTTTGTTTCTAACTGGTAATAGGGATGTTTTATTTAAAGCACCAATTTATTCCACACCTTTGCCAACGATTTTGCTGATTTATAACATGCTATAATAATTGCAACGGAGATTTTTGAAAATCAAAGCAATATTTTTATGTTATTTAGATTTTTGTTTGGCCATAGAGAAGAATACATCAAACACCTTTTAGGTACGCATGTAATGGATACATACATATCTGATTTAATATAGTTCTATATCGATTAATGATATATCATTATATATATATTAAAAAATTAGTTAAATAATTGTAATGAAAACATATAAATTTAGAGATACAGGGCACATACTAGCTCAATTCGTGCATTAATTCGAAACTTACTTATAATGTATACAATATAACTATTCCAATGGATGTAAATAAAAAACTCTAAAATGATCCAGTTTTTTTATTATAGGTATATACGTAACTTATAATATTCTAAGATGTAAGATATTAATTTCGATTATTGAATAATTACAAAGAGTATTGATATTTATGCCCACCTTCGTCGTATTTTTTTTCTAAAGTTGCTTTCATAGATTTATTATCACTGATACTATCGACGCTATTTTGTCTTTGCAGCGACTTAAGATCTGAAGTGCATTTCATTTTTTTCAAGTGCTCACGTTGATCAAGCGTTTTTCTTTCTTTGCTTTCTTTAGTTATATTATTTGATTTGAAATTACGAATATTCTCAACTTTGTTTTGCTGGCGCATTTCTTCGTCGCTTTCGGTAGTACTTATGGTTATAACAGGAATAACAGAACTTATCGAATCCGTTTGCTTGGATTGATTGCTTGACACCGATGTTTGCTTTCTTTTAAGAGTTTTATCTATAACTTCTGTATCTGTCCAAGGGTTAGTATTTGCGTCAACATCAGTCGTATCTTGACTGGTCTGCCTTGGATTGGGTTTTTCTTTTAATTCTGGTATAAATTCGACAAAACCACGTGTAGCTCTTATTTCGTGGTCTCCGGTTGTACTTACATTATCCTTGAGTTGTAAAACTGCTTTAGGTAATGTTTCATGAAAATTATTAAAGGTCACATCATCATGTCGTTTTTGTGATGAATTAGTTTCTGGATTTTGGTGTTTCGTTTTTCTGTCTAAAGTCAAGCTAACAATTTTTGCAAATATACCTACAACAAGTTTTTTTTATTTTTGATAAGTATTAAATTTTTACATAAAAAAGATAATATAGTATCATTAATTATCTAAATGGTTAGCAGGGTTCATCTAATGTTTGTAAGATTATTTTGGGCAAATGAGGAAGAATTACCTTACGGTGTGGTGTCATAAATAAATAAGAATAGTTATAAGAACATTTGTTACCATTAAGTTTTGTTGTTTTTAACGTTTCTTTGGGATTTTCTTCACATACAATTGCTTTTCTATCATCTGAATCAATCGATTTTGTAATTGGGAAGGAAGGTAGAGCTTTCTTCCACCTTCCGAAGGGAGTGTTATCAATTGATGACGACCCCCCTCGTCTTCTATCTACTAATTGAAACATTTTTCTTCTCTCCTCTGTCCTCTCTCGACGTAATTGAGTCTAAAAAGTAGTAACAAATTTTTGAGCTTTTTGACATCGTTTATGATATGTAAAAATATTTATATTGGTTTAAGAAAACCGTTTAACCTTTAGGTCATTGTTGGCTTCCCTTAGTGAATTGGTAAGAGACGTGAGATAGTATATTATTAATATTAATAATACCAATAGTGGAATTACTATGGCTGGTGAAGCAATATATTCCAAAAGGAAATTCAGGCTTGTTGGGAGAATGTTGTATATATTTGTCGTTAGTATTTTATATATTTTATCATATTCTGAAAATGGCCCACAATGCCAAGAAGGTTTAACCCAAACGATAGAATAACCCACCGGTAACACGCACAAAAAAAGCATGGTTAACAACAGGGCTAAATAAAAATTATTGCTTTTAGATACTCGGAAAACCACTTCGTGAGGAACATTACACGTCATAACAGCCCAGGACCGCAGATACATCATTATCATTAATTTAAAGATATTGACGACGACAAGCCCCGGTGAGAAAAACATTCCCATCCAAACCATTCCTTGATTGTTTATTAAGTGTAAAATATTTTCGGCGATTTTAAAATCTCCATATTCAGGAAATTTCTTTTCTAAATCCCAACACCAACATCTGTTCATATATCTCACAAATAATGCTCGGAAAAAATCCATAAACAGTGTGCCTAAAAGGACAAAAACCTGAAAATAAAATATTGTCACTTAATGTATAAGACTTAATTATAAAGGAGTAGAAAAATTGCATTTCTCATCATCTACCAGGTCCATCATTGTCAATTTGATTAATTCCTGACCAAACATTGTTTCCCAACATAGTTTTAGTAACTTCTTCCGTGTTGCTATAGTAAGGTTGTACATTTTTCTATTGAATTTATCGTGATAAACAGTGTCAAAATGTAGTTTTGTAATATTTGTTTCATTCCTTGCAGAATTGTTTAAAATGCATTTTTTCACTGAGCATTTAACTTCAACGAGCATACATTTCGACATAAAAAATGTTTGCGTTACATTTTTATCGCCACAATTAACCGAACAATTGAAAGATATATTAGGACACAGGACATTTATATCATTGTCCACATAATCTATATTTGAAGAATAAGTAGTATCTGGATTGGAGATCGATGTGTTTTCCTCCCAAACATCTGTATTTTTCTCTGTATTCTCTACAACGTCGTTAAAATAAATCATTGCTTCCGTCGTTACATCGTTTGTACTCGAGGCACCCGTAGGAAAGCTCGATCCATTAAGTAAAGTAGATGACGTATAAATATCAATTTCTCTATCAGTTGTAACTTCATTGGAAACTGAAAAGTTTTCTATGATTGATTCGTTGTCATATAAAGTAGTCGTAGAATTTTCGAAATCGGTGATGTTATTGAAATCAATAGTAAATTCTGGCGGCAATGCCGTTGTAAGAATGTCATCCACTGTAGTGTATGTGATGGTTGAATAATCAGTGGTTGATTTCTGCATTGAATTGTCTTTATTGGTGTCATAGAATTCATAATCGTATGCTTCTGATATGTCTTCGATTTCATCACTTTCATTAAACATACTCAAATTTCTTAATCTTTGTAATTCTTTTTCTAAGATACTAGCACTATCTTTTTTATTGTTCACATTTCTTTTAAGCCGATGTGGTGGTATTGTTTTGATGATATTTTTAATAGGTTTCAGTGGATATGATGTTTTAGAACTATACGTGAAAGGTAACTCTGCATCGTTATTTTGAGATGAATCCCGTTCATTAATAAAAGATGTCATATGGCAAGGCAAACATGGAACGTCTACTTCAAAACAAGCAAAAGTGGCAAATTTTTCGTCAACATGTAAGACTTCCGGAATGTTAGTTGTACTATCCATACTTAAAGTCGGCTGTAGTGATACCAATTCTTTACTCATGCCATTAATTTTGCTAAACAATGCAAATATTAGCGAATATAAATTAAGTAGATTTAACAACATGATTCTGAAAAGAGAAATGTTTATCCTAAATTAAGAAGCCGTATGTAATCGCTTGAAGTATAAGAGCAATATACTTTAATTTGTTTTACCTAGCTAATTGTAATCTGAGCTGTTTTCTAGGATGGAAATGTTCCAAATAGCCGAGAAGTTCAAAGAAAAAAGGGAATGTTATCGATATTACGGTGACTACGGTTGTCGTTTCATTTTCGTGCCACCAACTTGGTGTCTCTTGTCGATAATTGTCAGAACGGGTCACAACAGTCACCACAGCATACGCGGATACTGCTAAAAGTATTAATACGCAGAAATTCACTAACGCTCTGAGGCTTATAGTACGCCAACTGTAACAAAAACAAATATATACATAAGCACTGACATGCTAGTTTACAAAATAAAAGATATTCATTAATCGCATATATAACTTATTACTTCCTTGGATTTTTCTTTTTCTCTGCTTCTTCTAATAAAGCTTCTTTGAAACCCAAAATAACTGACGCTATTCGATTATGTGCGGTTTCTGTGTTGCCAATCATGAAATCCCATCCAGTAAACAGTTTCCAAGAGAAGACGCATTCGTCGTCTTTCTCCGATAGCTTGGACATTCGCGAATTCTCGGCCATTCTATAATGACAGTTACGTTAATTGTGTAACCAGAAAACTAAACTAAATCCATGAAACTAACGCCACGCCAGTGTCTCCAATTTGTCGAGCCGTTGCTGCTGTAAATAAATATTCCAAATATATCTTACTTCCTCAATATAGCGACGAAACTATAAACGTACACCACCAAGCCCGTCAGAAAATAAGCTAATGGCATTTTGTACTCTGATCGTTCAACGTTGCTGTAATAACCGTAAAATATAGGTGAATATTTAAGGATGCCTTCAAACTCCCACAAAGTTAGTAGATTAGTAGCATTTCTACGTTCATCGTCCATTATTATTTTTCTCTCACCGTCCAATTTAGGGTTTGCTGTGAGACACTAAAAATATACGTAATATTCACAATGAATACTTGTTATAATTGTTTAACAAACAAAATAAAATAATATTGATACCTCTGGGACTATAACAAAAACCAGCAGTATAAAACCTATAACTAAATTGATCCAGAATAGCCATCTCAGAAATGTGAAATATGATGCGACAACGGAACCAAAATGCGATTCTATTTCCTTAATGCGTAATTCCCAAGGTATCAAAAGATTGGACACATTGGCCGCTTCACGTTTTAATTGTTGACATTTCTGTAAGTAAAATCGCACTGAAATAGCTAAACAATTAAAATACACCATTTCTACATGTATGTGAATTACATATAGCTAATTCCTAAAACAGCTAATATCATTAAACCTTAAAGCAATCTCTTATCAAAACATTTACGTTACTTAGTTACCCGCGGGAGGGCTATGCTGACTACGGGTTCACAGAATACCAATGTGAAACATTACGTGTTCCATTTCGCTGAGTGAGCGCGGATATGGAAGACCTTTGCAATTGCCAACCAATGCGCGGAATGTAACACGGTTGTCCATGGGTGGCGGTGAAGGTAATAGATCTTATAAGTGACCTGCTTTGATGCCTGCTATACAATAAAAAAACATTACTCACAGTTGCCATAAGGATATTGAACCTTGCATATATGTCTCTTGTGCTTTTTGATTGAGCCAGCCGCTCTTGTAGCTTTCCTTCATGTCGCTTTATATAGCCTTTGGCCTAAATATGTAAAATATATTGTATGGGAAAGAATTGTTGAATTTAACAAAGCATTAGTAAATAAGCCATGCAAAAATATTTTCCAATAAAAAACAACGTTTAGATTATACAATATACTTTAGGATAAGCTCAGCTTATGGATTTCTGTATAAAACAAGGAAGTTCACCTGATGAACTATTTTAAGCTTTCGTCGCATACCAAGCGGTTGCTGTTTCGCTGAAGTTAAAACTTGTTTATGGAGATGTATGTTTGCAAATATTTGTTCTTGGGTTAGTGTTGGTTGATCGTCAATAGATATTGCTGTGCTGCGAAATCAATAATAATTTGTAGTAAACTCTCCACTGGCCACGTCATTGCAACATATGTTGAACACACATTTATTTCGCTAACGTTAGTCTGTATTATCTATATTTAAGACGTACTCCCCCGAGCTGGTCGTAAACACAGAAGAGCGTCGCCTTGGATGGATGTCTTCTGGCAGGAATGGGGAGGATGGCCGCCTCACCCGGCCTTTCCGAGATCGGCGTACACTTGCGCGCCGCTGCCGCAACACCGCGCTCAAACTGACCGAGTAGTCTTCATCCTCCGATGCATCTGAAAGCATTCGTCACAGTCTTTTACGGGTTTAGCCCAAAAGAATTAATTTTGGCCGGCAACGCACCTATAGAGCCCTACAAGGGCGAGAGATGTCCATGGGTGGAGGACAGCTAATCCTAAGTGAGCCTCCAGTTAGTTTGCCAGAGTTATCAATATAAACATTTTTTTTTATATCTTACCTGTGCCACTATGAAAAATAATAAATTTATTCATATAAACTTACGCATATGAAAAATTTCGCAATCATAATATTAATACAGGCTATAAAGCACAGTATACGAGTATATTATAAAGTTATTATAGTCTATTTTAATTTAATATCACATCTCAAAACATTCTTAACTAAAATCTATTAAACAAAAACTCTTCGACCCCAAACCCAAGTTTGAATTATAACTCCTGGTAGGATACTTAAAGTAATCTACGATCGGCGATATAGGAGTGGAACAAAGGATGTAAAAAACGCATCGAGTTGAATGCCTGCTTTTTAGTTTTTTTGAGGGCCGATTAAAAATGTCGTCTTACCGTGCACATAGAGATAATATTACAAAAAAAAAATTATAAAAAATCGCCATTAACATAGGAAATATAACATACAAAACTTTTAAATTTATCTATTAAAAAAAACTTCATATAATTGAACTTTATAGGTAATAAAAGTGATCTTGTTGAGGGAATGAGATGGGAGGAGAGATTTTGTCATACGGATTTCGAGCCAAGTACGGACTCCAGCCCTTTCATAGGGTTAACAAATTTATTTGTATATTAATTTAAGGATAAAATGTACCTTTGTGAGAGAAAATAAATTATTTTATTAATATTATTATTATAAATAATCAGTTTAATATCAAAACTAACTTCTGTACGTATTCTATTTGAAAGTGTGAATAGTTTTAGTTAATTATGTGTCCGATCCAGAAGTTAATATACCTACCAGCAGCGTTAGATGAAAATTTTACTTCACTGCCGGTACCGCCGGGTGATGCCATGTTGGGGCCAG
Organism: Delias pasithoe; assembly: GCA_010014985.3. Taxonomy (NCBI): domain Eukaryota; kingdom Metazoa; phylum Arthropoda; class Insecta; order Lepidoptera; family Pieridae; genus Delias; species Delias pasithoe. The sequence continues at coordinate 586,930 of JAAAKR030000030.1, forward strand.
GGTTTGCCCACGTAACGGAAAGTCGGTCAACGGATGGTTGGGGTGAAGCCGGAGGATAATCACAAATCTAAAATGAAGGTCTTGTTAATCGCCATCTCCTCTTGAAAATTTATATATTATTATAGTCAATAAGTTAATAAGTAATACTATTAATGTGTAATATATAATAAGTATTAATATACTTATTATA
>JAAAKR030000030.1:587219-606249 GCA_010014985.3 Delias pasithoe
CTACATAGTAAAATTATGCTGGATGTATTTTGAATAATAGAGTGATTAACCTTAAAAACAATATGTAAATATCCACCGAGGTCGAATTAAAAAAAATATGTTTCAATTGGCATCAATATCGATTTAAGTAACAAATTGAATGGTATCGATTCCTATAATCGAGATATCACCCGTGGGAGAACCATGGTGAAGCATTGGCTCGTCTGAACTAATACCACGGGCTCACAGAATACTTAGCGTGAAACGGTACTTTTACTGTGTTTCGCTGATCGAATGAAAGTATCGCAGGTCCTTAAAAATATACCGTTAAAGCGGCGTAAAGACCGGCACAACCTAAGCGCGGATTGTGGCGTGGTTGTCCGTGGGCGGTGTTTTTCTCTAACCATATAGCAGACCCACTATACCCACTCCGTTGTCCACTATAACATAAAAAATAAAAAGAGATACTTGCATAGCTTATATATGCTGAATATTTTCTTACATACAATGCGCATTTTTTCACAATAACTAACCATGTTGAGAAAATTGTTTTAAAATATAAAATACTAGGAACATATTTTTCTATAAATGTAGTTTCGCGTTTAATTAAACTCATAGATTTTTACATTTACAATGACCATATTACAAATATTAATAAGGAATAATCAAGTCTTTATATAATTGTTGAAAACCACCTCAATAAAAAGTTAATTAAAGAAAACTTAAGAATTGGTATATTTATTTCGGTATTCAAGATTAGATAGAACACCCCCCATCTGGCAAAGCGGGTAAAAAATAAAACGATGTGTATTACTAATATGTCTATTTTATTGGTTTTCGAAACGAGATTTTCCATTCCTTAGCAGGATACCGTAATTAATGATAATTAATTTGCAAGAAAAACCACTAATGTCTACTTAAACTTAGCGTTGACTTAGATTTGGAACTAATTGTTATATAGCGTTAACATAGTGGAAACCATAGCCTATTATCTATTATTGAAAATATTATGTACATATTTAATTGAAATAAATAGGGAACAAACCAATATTAGTCTTATAAATCTTTTGAATAAGTCGATTTTAAAACGAATTTGAATGCATTGTTCTCCGTTTCATGGTGAGAATCGAATATTTATGAAACAGTAGTCCATTGGCCCCTTTATTTCGTGGCGTAAAAAATAGTATATTTTTGCTCTGCAGAGGAGTGACAGGTTACAGAATAACAAACAAATAGGTTTCACATTTCTACAAATACTAATTCGTATTAAACATAAACTTATTTTACAACTAATTACAGGTTGACGCGTCTAAATTATAATTAAAGCCAGTATTAATGCTTTGCTTAGTTAAATAATTATTAACAGAACGTAGCATGGTATATTATCTATAATTTTATACATAAAATTTATCATATTCCTAGCAGTTACATTGCACATTTTATTTACCTAAATCTATATTTACAATTTAGTATTAAAATATTTTTACCGCAATACTCTTTCGCTTTTAGACACAAGCATATTTTTAGGAAATTCAAAAGATAATTTTACTCACTATATAAAATATAACCGTACTTAGTAGATAAAATACAGTTTTGTGGTTTTTTTTGAAATGTATTGAAAATGTATATTAAATCCAGCGGCGTTGTACTAATTTTGACTACAATAATTATATTTTAAGTACCCTAGTGATGAAATGCGATATATTTACAATGTTTTTTAATTTCTATTTTGGCTAAAATTCTCTACTAATTTCTTATACTAAAAATTGTGCCGATGTGAAATCTTTATTAAAAAATCTATACGGTAAAACCAACTTACAATTAAAGATTAATGTAGAGTGTCTTTTAAAACCGTAATTATTTTAAAATGGTTGGAACAGTAAGAAACAATTTAAATATAACAAAAGTTTATATTTTGTAATAGTTCTCGTTGATCAACTATGGCTAAGTATGACTAGACAGCTGTTCATAAATGAAATAACGACCATTAAAAAACATTTAAAAGTAAAAGATAATTGTCCTCTTATGTCAATATTTATTCTTTACCTAGTCACAGTCTCAAGTACACTTTATCGTTCGTTACATAAATGTACATTCAGGGGCTTATCCACCTTCCAAATAACAGTTATAACAAATAACATTGCTCCCATACTCAGTAGATACCTTGAACAAGTTACGTTTCATTTTGAAACAATGACAGAAAGAAGTAATTTCTAAGCTTTTGATAGCCAATCAAGACCGTGAGTGTACATCTTTAGTGGACATCCTTTCTTAACATCCATTTCGAGTCTGCGACACGCAGCAATGAAATTACTAACATTAAACACAGAATATTGAATATTTGCAAGGCACATTCTCTTAAAAATCCTGATTTCCAAATTTCCTTGTAAAATCTCCACAAAAGTATTGATAATATTAAATCAAAATGTACGAGAAGCGACTTCTTTTCAATGTGACGATCTGTATAGTAATAATAATTCAGTAAGTACCCTGTGATTTGAAAATATAAAAGAGATATTAGAAAAAAAGCCTAATATTATTGTGTAACAATATGTACAATGGGTTATAATTGCGAACGAATCTAAGGGGACTGAAAAGAACAAAGAGAAAATGAGATCATATTATTGCTTACGACGGGATACTCCCGGCACTTATGAGCTGGAGTACCCACGGTGGCGTTTTGAGCCGAGAGCCAGGCTGACGAAGGAGCGGTTGGCCACTCAGTACCCATATCCAGCTCCTGGATAGAGAAGAGCAGCACCGCCACCCGACGGTCAGTGTTGGGCTGCGAACTTCATGCGCTTCTGTTTTTGCCTTTGATTACAAAACCACACTCGTACGACATTCTTTTTAAGATCTAACTTCTCCGCAATGGCTGCAATCTTCTCTCCAGAGGGTCTCGGTTGAACTGCAAAATATGCTTCCAGGCTTCTCTTTTCTGGTGCAGCTATAGATGTTCGCTTCCTCTTTTTTTCCCCAGCGGGGAGCACACTCGGAGCGTCAGGATCTCTTCTTTTATTTTTCGCCTGGGCCTCGGCCTCCTCTAACCAAGCCTGTAGTATGGGTTTGAGGGCTATCATATTATTGTGACTTAGTGTTAAACTTTCGAACCTACAAATTGTACTCTGTGACAACGCACCGACTCCGGGCAGCTTTAAATTAGCCAATGCTTTACCAACGTCAGCTTGCGTTACACCGAGCTTAATTCGCCGCTGTTTGAACCGTTCGGCAAAAGCTTCTAGCTCTCGGGGGTCGGTATCTGTATCGGGATGTAACGCGGCACCTGGATGCACTAAATGAGCTGGCGGCGCGTGGGCGAGGCCGCCAGTGTGATGGTGGTGATTCATGACATGGTTCATTGCCCCGTAGCCGTGTAGCTGGTGATGTGGCGGTGCTCCCTCTCCCATCGGTGCAAGTGTCGTCATAGATGTGGCGGACCCAGGCTCAAGCATGTCCAACCCTTCCATTCCATGATGTCCCATCTGCGAGAAGAAAGGCTTTTGTAATTCGTTTATGATGCTGCCCATATCAAAAGTATACAAAATAATAATTACCAATGAATAAAGAAAAATAATAATTTAGAAAAATACCTACAGTTTATATTAGAAAGTTAATAAAAGACGGAAATAGAGAAAAAGTAATTTAATGTTTACCGCCATCACCTGCTAATCTTATTATTTTACCGACATTATACATCTCTCCCTTAAAAACTAAGTTACATTATTTATTAACATTTTAATGTGGTCATCATCTCGGCCGTAAGACGTCCACTGCTGGACATTGGCCTCCCCTTTGGACCTTTACGCATACCTGTCCGAAGCGGCCTGCATCCAGCGTCTTCCGGCAACCTTTGTAAGGTCGTCTGTCCATCTTGTGGGTGGACGTCCTACGCTGCACTTGCTATGTGGCCTGCCCATTGCCACTTCAGCTTGCTAATAAGGCGGGCTACATCGGCCAAATATAATATATAACCAAAGTATGGTTGGTCTACGGATTTCCTAATTTCTGATTCGATCACGTAGAGAAACTCCAAACATAGCTCTCTCCATTGCTCGCTGAGCGACCTTGAGCTTTGAGATGAGGCCGATAGTGAGAGAGCACCTTTCGGCGCCGTATGTCATCACTGGTAACACACACTGATTATAGACCTTCGTCTTGAGGCACTGAGGTATGTCGGACGAAAAGACATTGAGTAATTTTAATGTGCATTATAGCTCAGTTGAAGATTCACAGAACCTGAGCAAATGCGGAGGAGCGGTAACAAAAATCGATTCAGCATCAAGGCGACCATGTACAATTTTGTCAAACAAAAACTTCTAAATGATATTTTTTAAATTCTAATTACCAAAAAGAAGGCCGCTCTTGGTGCCAAATTGTGTTGATAGATCAAAACGGGCAAAATAAGGACCTTAGCACCGTGATTCCGCATACGCGCGATTTGAAATGAGAAACAACTACCAAATATTTTTATCAGCATATTTCGTAAAATGAGCATCGATGCATCCATCGCTCATGGGACATGGAACATTAATCCATGGGACTAACCATGGGTTTTTATCTGCAAGTATTTTAAATTAATTTAAAAGCTCTTGTATATAACAAAGACCTTTAAAATAGCAGCGAATACCTTCAAATGAATTGGAAACACATTTTTATTAAATTAAGGCTACTATCTTCATACATAAAATTTTCATAAAGGCCATCGTCATTATGTTAATTTCCTTAAATTTGGCTCCAACCGATAGTCTAGGCCGTAATTTGTAAATTGCAGCACAGATACATACAACTTGTATGGCAATTGGATCGCTTATTTTGAATACAAAATAGGGTCAATAACAATGGGTTATACTCGTGGGTGATATGGAAACATAAACAATAATCATTGTGCACAGATTTACTCTCATCCTTTATGAGTGCAAACACTTGTTTTTTTTCCAAAGGGGCGACTCTGTTGTGATGTTGATTGGATGCGAGTGTTTTACCAATATGCTTACGTTGTTGACCGGCTTTGTCACTAAAATGGATGTTTCAAGTACCAGGCATTTGTATAAAATAATATAATTTTGTTTATTATAATTATTTTATTTAGAAAATATGTTAATATATAAATAAGAATATGTAAAATATTGTCAAACAGATAAGTGTGTGTCATCTTTGGTAGAAAATAATAATATTATATTTATGTACGACAAAATATATTATATTATGTATCTATAATTATAAATAATATAAAATATTATGCTATCATAAGTATCTATTAATTATTGCTGTAAATATTAATTTATTGCCAATTAAAACGCAGAACAAATAATGTGTCGTATTATAACCTCATAGTTCTAAAACAATATAAAGCTGCGGCTTAAGTGTAAATAATAGATCAAACTAGAAACTGTGTATGAAGACGTAACCGGTTATTGCCGGAATTATTGCAAATTATAGAGAAAATGTTACAGTCAATTATGTAGTTTGTTTTGAATAACTTTTGAAAATATGTACGAGCTGTTTCTAAATGTCGTTGTGTAGACAATTTTGTAATACTGTTTGTTTATTAGAGTTTATTTAGCTGTAATTTCTTTAATGGTTATTTTATGTCATGTCACAGGAACATAGTATCGTTATCGTATGTCTCTGGGTACATAAACTAAATAGAATTGTACAGAAAGCATTATAAATATGTTTTGTATGTTTCCTTAAATTGTCTCTTAAGCTCATATTTCCTCAACTTTTTTCTAATTAATTGAATGTAAATAGGTCAGCTTTGGAGGTATATATATAGGTCGGGGCAAAAGTATTTTCGTATTTTTCATACAAATAAAATGTAATTGTTGTACAAATAGTAATTGTTTTATTTATTTATTTATAATATGTATGTGCCATTTTGATCGAAGACTTGTTGCCGTATTGTGGGTACTGCCATGATTCCATTGCTGTAGAAATTTTGAGATTTTTGATTTAAAAAATCTGACAGGTAGTTCTCACAGTGTTCTCTTGAGGTTAACTTTATACTTCCTGAAGAGTTCTGAAGTGACCGAAACAGGTAGAAATCTGATGGAGCAAGGTCTGGGCTATACGGAGGATGCATCAACACGTCCCAGCCTAGCGCTCTCAATTTTTGCTGAGTGGCCAAAGATGAGTGCGGTCTGGCGTTGTCGTGGTGGAACACCACGCCCTTCCTGTTCACCAGCTCAGGCCGCTTTTTCACAATGGCTTCTTTTAACCTCATCAGTTGCTGACAGTAGAGCTCAAAATCGATAGCTTTGCCACTGTCTGTGGGGGTTGTCCACGGTTCGACCACGATCTTTTTCGCACATTCTTATCGTAAGTGATCCATTCATTTTTTCATTTTCATCACCCGTAATCAACCGTTTGAGAAATGGTTGGAAATTGTTAGGTTTCAATAAAGTATCGCAAATCGAAACACGTTGCATTAAGTTCCTCTCAGTGAGATCATGTGGTACCCAAATGACAAGTTTTTTCTTGTACCCTAACTATTGCAAATGATGTAAAACTGTTTTGTGATCAGCATCCAGTTCTTCAGCAATGTTGTAAATTCTAATATGTCGATCTTCTTCCACTTTTTCAAAAATGGCACTGATTTTATCCGTGGTAGGACGACCAGAGCGAACCTCATCTTTCACACTAAAATTTCCAGACTTGAAACGCTTGAACTACATTTGTGCTACTCTTATTGAAACTGCATTAGGTCCATAAGCCGCACAAATTTTATTCGCGGCGTTCGTCGCATTTTTACCTTTTTTGTAATAAAAATTTAAAATGTACCGAATTTGTTCGTCACATACGTCCATTTTGCTTGCTTGAAAAATAATTGAAAAACGGCGAGAGCTAGTTTTTTTTCTTCAGAATGTCAACATTTAATAAAACCAGCCAGTAACATTTAGAACAGCTTAAGAGGTTTGATTACTAATAATATATTCAAAATACGAAAATACTTTTGCCCCTACCTATCGTCAGCATTTGCTTTGTAATTTAACGTCCACCTTTTCCTACCATCGTAATCTATTCCGTATAACTACCTCAGTGACTGATCTGCCTGGGGTTCATTCTTCAAGACAAAGCCAAAGTTTTCACTACACAAATACAAAATTGTTCCGGTGAACTCTTTCTGTTCTTCTGAGTTACTGTATTTTATGAGAAGCCGTATTGTTAGCAAAAAGTATTTTATTTTTTACTGTAATATTTTACCTACTTAAAACTAAATGAGAAAAGAATAAATGTCAAAGACAATAAAAACAACAACAATAAAATTTTGTAGTTTTAAAAACGAGTTTCTGCTAGCTATCATCCTAAAAAAATTGGTATTCAAAAGTTATTTCATTCTTAAATGTTGTTACAAATATAAAGTTCCAAAAATAGTGGAAGAATTACCATTGATAAAATAAGCCATAAGTCTCATCAACAATTTTCTAGTTGCAAGGGTGGCGTTTTCGTAACAATAGGTAGTGGATACTGAATCTTCTGGGAACAGTAGATCACAATTACACGTACATCAGACTGCGTGCTACACGATATGTGTACAAACAATACTCATTCCTTTATATTTTTTGATTTAGTCTGTTTTTATCGTTTCTTTGTAAATTTAATATAGAAATAGACTTGAAATATGTAACTGCTATTAATTTTTCATTAATTTGTTTACTACATTATTTGTATTTTTTTATGGAAATGGTAACCGAGCTCACCTAGGATAAGCGGTCTACCGTCTATGGGCACTCCAAGCCCTTCCAGAGCCACGGATGCGTTACCGGCCTTTTATCGAATAACTATATTATAGCATACAATGGTGACCTTTACTTTGTTTTTCGTAAAAGAAAAGTACAGGGAGCCCTAAAAATTAAGCCTTTATTTTAATCGATTCAATAAGCTCAACACTATTTGGGGTCCAGAGGACACTGATAATTTAGCATGAATTTTTAAATACACTATAGTTGAAAAGTTCTGTGGCGATAAGATCGACCCTAGCACCTTCTCCCAAGTGACTTCAGTGACAATTGCTTGCGAGTAAAAATGCTCATATGCCGTGTAGTCCCCCGAGTAAATATTTCCCCTTTGAAGTTTACGTTTTATGTTTAATTTTGCTCACTATTTACATAGCTTCATTTATTAGTATTATGATGCACGTTTACTAAAATTTTCCTTTCTATACTTATCCAACCATTTTATAAAATTATTCTCATAACTTATTCTATCGTTATTTAGTACAAAGCAAGAGAAATTTTAAACAGGATATCTGTTTGTTGTTAAGGTCATATAAAGACACAGGGTTAAACTGACATGTTACGTGATGGTTTTAAATTATTTAAAACAAAAAATAGAAAATCTTCAAGACGTGACTTTTGTGAATATAAAGATCCGAGGTACCCTCGAGATTCTTGGTTTGTATTAAAAATGATAATTACTTCACCTTACTGCCCAGGTACGGGGAATAAAACTCTAATTACTTTAATAAAACTCTGTGTTTTTTTCATTTATTTACGGTAATGAATGCTATGTGATAATTATCAATCAAAAGCCGATTTCTAAACCTCTATTAGTTAAACGAAACACGTTCATTGTCTGCCTCTGGCGTTATGAATGAGGGAACAGGTTATCATTACCCCAGTCTAATAAAGCATAACAACAAAACAATTTGCAACGTTAATATGATTTCAGCGAAATTGAACAGATGATGCTGTTCTGATTGCAAAACATGACTTTTATCCTACATGTGTACAATATGGCTTAAAGGAGGGTTGCTATACAATCGACTACATTATACGGAATAGTGCATAAAATTACCTCATTTTTATAACGCTACGCATATATTTCTTACATGTTAAAGTCCTCCCGGCTTCCCCATGCCTACTAATCCCCCAAGGAGCCAACCCTCGCCGGTTACCGATATAGGAAGACTAAAAGATTTTCTAAGGTACGGGGCATACAGAAATGCATTTACCTTTATTATTATTATTTATGTTTCTGATGGGTACAGTGCCGTCCAATTTACAACAATTTTATTACTGTTCCTTAGTTTTATATTCCTGAAATTCGATTGAAATGATTGGTATGGATTTCTCGCGAGTCACGGAACGGAAGGGGCGTTTTATTGCTTAGATATTTTATATCTAATATTCGTTATATTAATTTTCGTTTATAGTAAAAATAAGGTATAGAAGATCACACAAACAGGTCATTTATTTTTAATAGAATGATAGGGATTTGTACCAAACTGACATATGATAAAAACTAAAAACCATCGTAAGACCAACCAAACCCAATGCTTTTTAATCATTTTTTAAATGTTTTTTATGTAAAACTTACCTAATCAATTCATCATTAATATTAAATGAATAACTCATACTTGTATAAAAAAATTAAAATTAATTACTAAAATTTGTAGGGTAAAATTGTAAATATAACCGTAAATATATTTATGTTATATTTTATGTACAACCATATGTAGTATCGTTTCTGGTTGTTACGGAGAAATCGAGAGAATATTAGTTAAGGAACTTTTATACCTGATGCGGTCGTGTATTATGCGGTGGAGGACCTCCGACGCCATGATGGTAGACCATGTCGTGCTTTAGCTGGGGCAACGGAGGTCCTGGTTGTGGGCCCGACTGATGCTTACTGATGTCCACTGCTGCTAGTGCCTCCGCTCGACTCAACAGCCCGTCATTGAGACCACTGAATATGTCACCCTGCAGATCAATCGCTTCTATAAGGTCATACCGTAACTATATACATGGTCCTACATTTACATCCAATATATTTTTTTATAACATAATTTGGTCAACTCATAATCAATTTTAATCACTGTTACGTCAAAACAGTCGTGCAAGCGTAATACACATACTTCCGTAATGTACACGAGTTTTGCTTTACGTATGAAGTTTTCATACTGTATTAAATAAATTGATTTTTATTTTCTTAGTCTATTCTTATTTTACTTCAACTTAAATATATAAAGAACTCTTAAATGTAATCTATGGAACTATGGTGAACCTTGTAATATTGAATACTGCTTAAACATATATACAAAAAGAATTATAATCCTAAAAGGTTGAGGAGTTAGCAGTTATTTTATACAGTTATATTAGAATAAAGGTGGTAAGGTAACACTAAAAGAGCTAGTTCAAAAGAGTAGCACTAATTCGCAAGACGTAATACGTAGTCAACATCAAATAGTCATGGCGGATCAACCAACGGGCCGCGGACAGGGGTTTTTCTGGGATTACTTTAAATTATTTATGAGAGATTCTGACCTCGTGTTACCGAGCAACTCGTTATTTCCTTCAGCTCTCCTCAGCCGCACCGGACAGATGCTGCGTGCGCGGACTGACTTTCAAACAGGCGGTTTATAGTCGCTGGGAAAACTTTTAAAGTGATAGTTCCGCATTTCGATTTACCAGCGCTGCGCTACCCACGAAATAAGAGCCGTTGGCGAAAACTTAAAGAGATTGTTTGCAACCTATCGTTGGATAAACGAAACTACATTTTTTCACAATAAGATGAATTTGTGGAAATCCATTCAATTTATATATTACTTCATTCATTGTCGTTATTGTTCGTATTCATTAAATTTTTATTATTTTAATATTAAAATAATTCATATTGATAATGATTAACAAATCCCCAAGTCTTCTTCTTCTTATTTTTTGGCTTATATGACTAGTGGTGACAATTTTGCCACGCCAACGTGTCTATTACAAATTAGTATCTACAAATATGAAGGGTATGACATAAGGGCATAATCACGAAATGTTAGCTTGCAGTCACATAACCGCATCAAAATCTACCGTCTCGTTTCGCTGATACGAAAAAGATATGAAGGTACGAGAGCCTTCGGACACATCACACTCTACTGGTATTTAGATATTAATTATACAGCTATGTTATGATAATCTTAATTAAATCTTACTTAAATATGCACTTATAAAAAAGTTGGTTTTTAAAGTTTTTCTTCTTGATTTAGCGTTATTCAAAGATGGCTAAATCATTTTTATGTTTGAGATTTTATGAATACGAGTAATTTTATGTAAATTAAACACGTAACATTCTAAATTTTAGCCTTATAAAATCTCACTCAAAAATGTAGTGTCTCATTTCCTCCATTAGTCCACAGCGAGGGCAATCATGTCGAAATTATAATAACTTTTTCAAATAAATACATAATCACTTAAGCCTGTCAAAATACTTGCTCAATTCAATCCCGTCTCTTAAGTTTTAAGTGTGAATTGCTGTCATCCATAATCCCTATACAAAAGGACAATCAAGCGTGAGAATAAAAGTTTGTTCCTACCCTACACAAATCATTAGCATCGCGTAACAAGAGTTGCCCCGGGAGCAGACCGTCTAATTGTAATTGTTAAACAAATCGGCCCCGTCCCAATGCCGGTTACATTATATTCTGTTCAGATGTGCTCGGCGCGCGTGCCGGTGAATTGGGCGTGAAATTACAGCGTTAAATGTCTTTGTCGAGTGTTCTGTGTGTGATATTATGATTGCACAACGGCCTACATTATACACTTTATGGGCTTGATATAAATTCACTGTTCACATACAAGCAACGAAATGTTTGTCTCTTTTAAGACTAAAAGGGCAAACTAAATAGAAACACTAGAAAAACTTTCCACGTTTATTTCTAGTTGTAGCGCATTAAATAATTTCACGATATTAATTAATAAAATTAATTCTCATCAATTGTGGCTTCGCTAAAAGCTACGTGAAGCCGAAAGTGGTTTACACTTTAAACGTAACAAAATAATTACACATATAATTGAATAGTCCGCATGACAAGCAAAACAAAGAGCTTGCCTACCAACATGATAATACTAAAATAATCCATTACTATTATTACTCATCAACGTTCTCATTTTAGGGTTAACAGGCGACAACTTCTGATCCCTTGATACATCTGTGCCTCGTGATGTCGGTATCAAGTGTCACAGAGATGTAAAAGCCGGTGGGGGGCCTTAACACACGATTAGCCGGATAGAACGGCGTGCGCCTGTATAATATTATAATGTTTTATGAATTAAATTATTTTACTGGCATTATATACTCGGAGATATTAATATTTAATTGAATTAGAGTAATTTTTGTACCTGTACGTAAACTGAACTCATTAAAATTCTTACGAATATTTTTGTAAAGATTTATTCTAAGCAGTGTTAAAAAAATGTAGATGTAGTATGGGCAGAAGAGCAACTACATCGAAATTTAGTTGTTTTGACGGCCTGTTCATGATAGATAGTGATCTGTACCTACCATGTTGCTATAATAGAAAAAAAGTTTTTCTGCTCGAATAAGGAACCTCAAATTTAATAATTTTAGTAGAATTTCTACTCTGAGTACTAGCCATATCCATAAGATACCACAGCCGTACAATAAAAATATTGAGAAATCTTTATTTTTTAAATGTAATTGTAAGAAATTTGTAAATAACTTTTCATCAGCGCAAAAATGTGATAATGTTATATATACTTTTGTAAATTTAATATGGAGATAATTTTATTGTATTGCGTACAGATTTCAGATGAACATTGGCAACCTTAATTGATTTGAAAACTCGTACGTTCTCCATTATCAGCTGTTTTAATCCACGTCATTTTCGATTACTCGACTATTTAATAACTTGGCGAGTGCTTTAATACGATTATATTTATGTAATGTTTTCAGTATGGTTACATGTCGTGATATGTCACTACTTTTCCGTCGTTCATTTCCTTTTTTTATATTTTATTTATTGATATCTACGTTCTTACGAACTCGGTCAGCGAAATGTCAATTTTAATTTATACTCATTATTTATTAACGTCGTTTATTTTCTTTGAATTCAAAGATACTTCGAGACATTGTTATAATTATTAACAAAATCTTTAATTAGATTATAGTAAATCTGAATTATTAAATAATTAACGGAGTCGTTAATATTTGACTTATAATATGTTTTTTATGCTTTTTACAGATGAAATTTACGTTTAGAAGTGTTAAGATTACTTATGTCACAAAGATTGTTGGAATAATCCTATTTTAATATAAGCACTTAATATTAAAACAAGACGAAGTTTTCAATATTAAATTTTATATAGAAAACGGTATATTTTTGTATCTAGTTATTTGCGTATTTAGTGATCCTGTGGCTGAAACTAAATATCTGAAATGTTAATAACAGAACTTACCTCTTAGAAATTTTGGCGAAATAATGTAATAAATATCTTTGGCCAAAGATGCGCGCAAGCACATTCGCAAAGTAATTTATAGATAATAAATTTTATCGAATGAAGTTTAGTTTGGGTTACTAATATAATTGTATACTTACATTATGTCTTGGTGACCAGGAGTTGCACATCAATGATGCGTCTTCGAGAATTCGACTCTGAAAATAAGACATCGGCTTAATTAAAATTATGATTTACAAGATTAACAATTCTTCAAAGTAAAATATGCTAAATATAATATATATCAATAAAAAGTTATAGTGTGTTAGCTAAATTGAATATAGTAATAATATATATATAGTAATAATAGTAAAAAATATTATTTATCCTTTTGACGTTATGTAATTCCATATAATTGCATTATATATAAATGTATAATGTTTTATTGTTATAATATTAATTATTTAATGTAAACCTTTTGAATTTTATTGTGTCTCATATGATAAAACGATATAAATATTAATAGTGAAGTTTTGAATTAAAATTGTGTAGTAATCTTAGAGACAATTTTATAATTTTTAAACGTATATACGAGTATACCAAAAGCGAAAAATAATGACGTTCGTATACAGCGTGGGATTGTTAGCATTTCCTTTATGTCGTAAACAACGGCTGCAACCATTATGTGAATACAAACAGCTCGTGTTAAAAGTACTGCAGCTTAAGATTTTTTTTATGTCACGGCTCACTTTATCATGGTTTCAATTATATATGTCGCTCAAAAGTATATTAATTAATATCCTACCTACCAAGCGTGTTTCTTCCAAACTAGTTCATCGGCAAACATTGTTTTGCTAAATAAATATGAAAGTTAGATATGCGTTATCGTAGACTTTTGATAGGCATAATCAAGCTCTACAACTTGTCTCTAGACGTTACACATGTCTCTCGTCGATAAGGCAGCGATGGTAATAAAAATTATCGTTCGACCGTTTTTCTTCAACTTTAAAAATCTGATTACCACGAATATGTCTTTAGGCTTTTCAAGTATATAATACATACGTTAATTTATTTCAAAATAACCTTTCGATTGGTAAACATTTTCAAGTTCACTTCATTAGTTTAATATAGACAATGTTAATATTAATATTCAGATTTTTATAATTAATTTAAGCAGACAGATCGAGCTAATTTATTCTGGATAGGAAGAAGTTTAAAGAGCTAACGGTCAATGTGTAAAAGTTGAGCGGCATAAAAGAAAAAAGAAATTCTATTTAATAGCATCGCTTCGATCAACGCATCAATAATACATTTCCACAAGAAATAAGGTTTTTATAAATTTTTCCGCAGCAAAAGTTTGTTGTATTTTGATAATTTAATAAAGACTTTATATACTAATTAGTTATAAACGCTTTGTTTCGTTAGCTAATGAATTTATTTGTTGTATAGGTATTTTGAAAATAATCTTTAATGTATAATACTACATGTATATGTATATGTCATATTTTAATTATTTAGAAATTATAATCGTTCAAATTAAAAAAATTAGGTCATAGAAAACCTTTAGATTATGTTTAATTAAAATGTATACATACCTAGTCAACTCATTTAAATTTGACGTTCAACTTTTTTGTTTCGCTTCCCGAAACGCTTTTAAAATATGAGAGTCCAGAGATGGTCGTGACATCTTCCGCACGACTCCACTCCTAGTCGCATAAATAATTAATTCTTAGCCCTTTGCCGCGCCTGTTAAATGGCGTGACTAAATAAGGGTGGGTCGGCCCTGTTACCACCCGCTATAACCTGCCATAGTAAACGAGCTCTCTCCGAAATTTTGGACGTTTCTTTACGGATAATTTCTTGATTACGAGTGCACCGTTACCAGCATCACCTTTTCATAAATAGGTATTCTTTATTCCCATAATCATTAAAACGAAAAGTACCATTTCTTTTCAGCTCAGTAATCTGTATAGGTTTTGTTTTGGATTTTTTTATTTAATCATCCGGCTAGTTCATGTTTGATTAAATCTGTGTGTATAAATATATGTAAAAATCAAAATATAATAAAATCTCTTGACAAGTTAACAACTTGACAAATTTAGTGATTTTTTTAATATTAGCTAAGTGTAAATGGGTGTCACCTGTATCGCTTCACACGACGTTTTATCTATAAAAGTATTTGAAAGACACTCACGTTCATTTCCCGCAATTACAACGGCGTAATCGTATTCAAAGTACTCAAGAACTTCGAACGATTTTGCTTAAAGCACGAGAGAATGAGCCTTAAATTTACTGCAGGCTCTTAAGGCTTTGTTAGAGTGAGACACAAACCGACAATTATTAGAGAATGAATGAGACAACTAGTTGAAGATTATGGTAATGACGATAAAAATACCCATTGAGGGTGGCGCTACTAAGAAGCAATTTAAAGATATTGTATTTAATGTTTTGGAGAGAAGTTTTAAGGGGAGTACACGTCATCGAGGTTTAGGGAGATTAGAAGGGGCCAGTAAAAGATTCGAATATGAGGTGGGCTCTATTAATAGATTATATATTGAAGTGCACTCTATGTTGGGCTCTACGTAAAGCTTTTTCTATTTATTTTGAAACTGGGCTAGTATCGACGTCGTTTATTTATTGAATATATAAGGCAAGTTAAAATAGTATTAACAAACAAAAACAATAGCTGTATCCAAAAATTAGTAACTACATATATAGCTAGACTAACATAACGTATAAAATGCTGCATTAGTGGTTTGTAGCTATCGCAATAACCCTCAAACCTTAACTGTTATTGCCAATGGGTCTGTTACCTAAGGAAAGATCTTAGGGGGAAAATGGGAACGTTACTTATTCACTTAGCCGAGACCAGAAATTAGCGAATACCCCCTAAGTAAAGCTTCTCGTAACAACCACTAACAATAATAAAAGTCCATTATGAGACAGATCATAAACAAAGGGCGGAATAAGAAACACTCAGCTCATAGGCAAGAATGATAAAACGGTAAGTTATATGTATGTTTTCATTACCCTCAGCAAATTTTATAAAATTAATGTACAGCCACTAATCCTATACACGTAGGCACCTGTACTTTTTAAGTAGCTGTATAATTTATGGTTTGATTTTGCTAGGTACAAGTATAGTTTTGCAGTGTAGATGTGAAACACTATAAATTCTGTAGCAGTAACGTAGGTGGCGTAGCGCTACGGGCTACGGATAGCGAGAGATCTTGCTTTAGAGTGATTAGGAGCAAAGCGCATTCAACGAATTTCAGCGCAACAGGGCGGGCCTGATCAATATAGGGCGGAGTCTCAGATTTGACGCTGCGTGCCAGTGTGCGCTCTACGCTAGTCTAATTGATTGACACAGACGGACTGACAGCCAGACACAGAGCGTTTTGGCGGCTTTTTATTGTGCCCTTTGAGGGTAGCTACGACCCGTGGTCGAATGTAACGGTGATTAATTTTAAACAATTATCATCTTTGTGGTTCTGGATTTAATCTCTATCTTATATCTATTTATAATCTTTCACTGTATTTAATTGGTTATCGAAATACTTTAAGAGCCAAAATTAGATGCTGGCACTATCCAACAAGTTGCAAGAAGACATAACAATATTATTTGAAAGTAGTTTTAGCATTCATTTATTATTATGAAACATAAAGCGTTTCTTTGGTTTTTTAACTTACTTTTGAATGTCATGTACAGATATTTTCCTAAAATTGATATTTGATTACGTGTTATTATTCTGTCAAAACCAGCTTATAATTAAAATTTCATAACGACATATATATATATATATATATATGTCGTTATGAAATTTTAATTATTATAATTAATTTTAATTATTATAATTTATTATAATTAATCTTTCATACAATTTGGTTGCTTAAATTATAAGAATAATAGCAGTAGCATTGTAGATACGCAGCATTCAAGCAATTCATATTATAGAAAACGAATATTACTTGCCTAATACGTTATGTTCATGTATTGATTTTCTTGCACAGTAAGTTGATACCTATTATGAAGCTATATACATATAACTTAGTCAATATTTGGCTATAAGCTTTGCCCAAGATACTTCTTACAGAAGTTTTTAGCTACAATATTTTAACGCGGACAACAATTAGGTAGTTTATCGTGGGAACAAATAAAAATAAATATAATTTTCATGGTCACTTGTTATAGCAGTGAATTTTAAGCTACTCAATACGTTTGTTAATGATATCATTGATTATGTTATAAGTTAGCTTAATATTTCAAATTTAAGCTTTATTGTAATACCTATTTCAAACGAGAATTTTTTAAATTATGTTAATTATATATTTTATTTATTCAGATGTTTTATTACTGAATGTATCATTCAAACTAATATTGCATAAAAAATATTTATTAGTTTATTAATTTTCATAACAGCTACTCGAATGTAAAAATATAACATAAACTTGTTGCTATTATTTAGATTTTTAATGTAATCAATATTGATGCACGATAAAGGAATATTATGTCAAAGTAGGCTAAGTGCAGTATAATTTCGTATGCCCGGCACTGATTGCACGTCACAGTGGAATCATAACAGATGCACCGCTGTAATACAAAACTCATAAAAACATAAGGGGTGGAAGTAATGACGCCGATAATTATCTAACTGCCCGCAATACACTTGACATGTTTGTGAATGAGTGCCGGAAGCCGGGGTGAATCCTGTGGTCACGTGACCTGACGTCCGCCATCTTGTTTAAGTATAAACTTCCGTTCCGGTGAACGTATAATACAGGAATTGCCAACTCTTGGTTTACGCTTTGATAGTAATTAATTTACCACTCAAATCCGTTAACATTGATGGGTAAAGTATCTCATCTCACCTACATACTTATGATGCAAATTTTTATCTTATATAACGTTACATTGTCAATTCCTCAACAGCCCTGAGGTGATGTAACGTTGCGAATTCAAGTGCAGTATTTTTAAACTACAGCCTACAGTGATTCGATCTAATGCAATTTCCTGGATCTAAATCGACTTTATAAAAGAGAGAAAAGAAAATCAATCTAAGCTGTCTACCGAGAAAACCTCAGCACATTTTATCAAGAAAATATTTTCTTAGATGTCGTGCAAGTTGTTCTTGAGTTCACAAATATGTGTTTTTCTAGCGTGATATTGCAATTCGCACCTTATGTTATTGATATAAGGTTGTGATATATGCGATATCTTACCCACTGAAGTTTAACGCCTTAAGCCGATCCAGGGGATGTCAGTACGGTTGCTGTCACCGGCTATCAATATCTGTTGTAAAGTAACGTATAGGGTGGCAGAGACCTTCTTAAATCGATAAATTGTGTTCGGTTCCTACTTAAGAAAGTTGTGATAAGTTTATTGGCTTTATTGACATACTGTCGTTTGAAGTTTGTTCGCCGACATTCAAGAGGCTGCGGCCAGATTTCAACTGAATAAGATATAATCCAGCAGAACTAATATATCCAATAAGAAACTTTTACACGAATTAAATGATTTTCTTTTCACCTGTTGTAGCATAGATCGCTTTTTAAAATGTTTAAGTTTTGCGTATAAAAAAATAATCAGTGTCAATAGGAAAATCGTGTAACCGCTGGCATCAGTGACGGTGGAGAAATCGCGTGCATTTCACCGGAAACGGTCCTTTCCCCAAACAGTTACCGAGCGGTGACCACTGCAGCACGTGTTAGTAATTACTACCACTCAATGAATCGTAATCACACCATCATATTCACAATACGTATCAGGAAACTCACAAATTACTTTAAAATGATTCATTTTTTTTCATTTGTAACTGCATTGACGGGATTATACGTTACTTCACAGTTTCAATGTTAAAAAATTAATTTTATTACACATTTTTGCATCA
>JAAAKR030000030.1:613030-623064 GCA_010014985.3 Delias pasithoe
CCAACCCTGACGAAGCAGTTTATTTAAGCGGCTATTTGGTCACTGTAATAATACTTATTTTTAATCGCTATTTAATTAGGCGCCTTTCCGTTCAGGCGCCATAGTTTTTAGGCCTTGTCGATAGTTGACTAGTAGTAGTTTAGGATTCATATAACTTTAATTATTTCTGTGGGGACAATAACCTGCCTTAGAATGTGCCAATACACGCTTGCCAAATGGTAGGTCGGCGGATGTTCAATATATTTAGACAATAATTCACGGGCTGGAGGCATCCTTTTCCCCAAAGTTTTATAAACACTGAAGCGTTTTGTGTACTGACTCTATTGTTTCAATGTTAAGATATTTCATTATTTGAATTTTTGATGGTAGCGTCTACTTGCCTTGCGCCTAATTGTACTGCGCCCAAATAATACGTACCGCAGCAAAAAATGACAGTGGTCGATTTTTCTATACAGAGTCGAAAAAAACCCGAACGGCAAAGAGAATCCAATTCGGAAAACCTAAAATTGCCGACCAACTTTCAATGTAATAACTAGGCGATACTATTCAGTCAAAGTATAGATCTTGATAGAAAGCAAAAGTGGACATTAAGTATAAAATCCTAGTAAGTAACCGATGTAGTTTGCATATATAATACTCTCCCAGCTCTTTCAGCACTAAAGTGAGTGACTCGAATCCCACATAATCAAAATAACTACACATATCAAAGTTTATTTTTTAAAAGAACGATTCCCTTTTTATATAAGAGCGGGTATCCGATAAGCAGGAAGCTTCTATGGCGTAAAAGACGGCAACACAACTAAAGCGAGAACTGAGGCGCGGTTGTCCGCGATATAATAAAAAGCAATTCACAAATAAATAAAAATAGAACCAACTAGAGAACCAAAGTTGAGGCAAGTAAAAAAGTAAGCAGTAGTAAATAAATTAACTTTATATAATTTTATTTTAATAGTTTTAATTGAATAAATAATATTAATATGGTCATATATATATTTGTGTCCATAAATTACCAATACAGTATATTTACATAATTAAAACAATTCAAGATAACTCTGTAAATTATTCTAATAATATAAAGATGGTTGATTAATTTTATTCCTGGAGGTTTATGTGTAATATGAGAAATGTAGATTTTTATTGATAATCTCATAAAATGGAGTTAATGTTATATGAATATAATAATAAAATGGCGATAAAATTAAGCGGTAATGACCTGGATTGTAATACCAGGCAAATAAATTAAATATTATATTACTATTATTTCTTGGCTAAATATATGATGGTAATTAATAAAACCTATGTATACAATTAGTTTTAATCTAAATAAGGTGTAATGTAATGTTTTTTATAGTTATTCTACCTATTTTTATACTTGTGGAAGGTTGCTGTTAATGACATCCCTTTCTATATGTAAACCTGTGAAATGTAAGATAAATATGTAAACCTGTGAATAAAAATTTATTAGAACGGTACCTGAGCATAGTTTTCAATGTTTTTTATGTGTCAATTATAAAAAAATATTACTACAACTCTTATTATTGTTATAGAGATAAAGATTTCATTTCACAATAATATTTGTTCGTAGCCGCTACGAACTCAACGTTGCGCTACTCGTAGCCGTCGGTTTGCTTTGAATATTCCAATATTTAGTTTTATAATAAAACAAAGGAAATAATATGTTAGGATCTTATGAATTGTTTTATTATTTGAGTGATTATAACCCTTGTATTTGAAGAAGTGCTTACAATTGTTTATTTATAATGATCAATAATATAACTATAAAATGTTGTAAAAAATTTCTCACGTCATCATCTTTTATACATTTTGATGAAGCTGAAGCTATAAAAGTTGTAAACGTCAAGTTTTTTCATTTACGTTGCGTAAAGTGCAATTTAACTCCAATAAAAGAGCGCGGCCGTCGGGCTATCTTTTCTGCTACGAGGCCGTCGCAATATCTACCGACGGAATTCAGTGAAAAACTGGCAACACAAGTTATTACTCACAAGTTTAAGGAATCATAGAGTTTCTGATTTTATTAACATAGCCAATGTTAACAACTATTAAAATAAGTATTTCCTCGATTCATTTTCTTTATTAAATTAAAACGGAATTGGGTTTTTAAAATACAGTTTATTTTTAATAAATGAATTGTTGAATGGTTTTAGAATGGCCCCGAGTGACGGTTACGAACTTAATTATTGTTTCATCTCTAATATTATTTTACTATGAAAACTACGCATTCAGATAAAATGATAATTCGCTTTTAATACAAATGTGGTAAATGGAGCTCCATAAATCGCATTGCAGCAAGCATATATTAGACATAAACGCGCAGCAAGTTAGAATGTCTGTTCCGGTGTATCCTTGGTGTGTAAATAAATATCTAAGGAGTAAGTCACGTGGTGTGTGAAGTAATGTAAAAAAACTCACCGAAGGATTGGGCACACATCGCCGGGGATCGGTGGTACGATATGTGGGGCTGTACCGCCCAGGGAAGCAGCCCGGGGGTGCCATGAGACCCCCACCGGACTTCATCTTCTCCGGCGAGTACATGGCACATGACCCCCACGGGTCGTCTTCCAACTTCAACACCTTGGAAGGTGAGTGGTACTGCCGGTCGAAAATTTTGGCGACTTTATCGTACTTCGGGGTTGAAAACGGCGACGCGTCGCCTCGACCGCTCACTACGCCGGGTGATAACCGACTGAGTAGGGTGCCGCGTGACGTCACACCGTCACTACCTTACTCTTGTAAGAAAAAACGCGCTGTACGACATTTTACCGAATGATATTAAATTTTTACTATGTCTTGAACTAACGAAACTATTTAAATATGTATATTTATTAACTAAAAACAACGTTGCAAAATGTCCGATTTTTAAACATTTGTTAATTTGAGTTTGTTAGGATCTGTTGGTTGAATAACGTTAACTAAAAGGTTGGCAATTACTTCTGCGTTGATCTGCTAGACACTACAGCACACGGAGCTTCGACCGACATGCGCCACACGATGTAGTAACGAGTGTGGTGCAGCGCCAGTGAAAGTAGTAAGCGCTGAATTGGCGAGATCGTGTCACGGGCCACGCCCTCGCCCCTCTACGAGACCTCCTCCACTGCCACCTCGTCCCTCTCACGCATGTTTACGTCGCCGCCGGCGGCTTCACGATTAACTGAATTATTTAATTGGTCCATTCACTTCTCGTGTCTGTTACCTTTTCACGCTTCTAACTCGGAAAGATTGACGGATCGCCATTGGAGAGATTGGCATAACCCTTAATTATGCTGATTCCAAATCGAATAGTCTAACTGTCACTGTCAATGATCGCTGTAGTTCTGATCGACGTGCAGCGGCTGCCAATGCTCACGGCCATTTTGATTGTCTGGCAGCTTTTGTCATAATTGATAAACTTTTATTAAGCCCAAACGCGTCACTATGTCTACAAATTTGCCGCCCTTAAATAACTATAATTCATTAAATACTCTCATAAAATCTAGACGTCGCAGATCACATTATTTATGACTACAAAATATTTTTGGATTAATTAGTGTCTGTAGCATTGTAGCTACTTCCGTATCATATTATGTACCTTAACTATATGGTATTTGTTATATTTTACAAAACAAATTTTAAGAATGTATAATATCATTAAAATCCATCGTATCGGCAATAAAATATCGATAACTCGTATTAAAACTGACAACGAGTAATATATGAGTTACGATTACAATCAATTTGATTATCTGCAAAACTCAGTTTAATATAAACGCCAAACTTTTTAAAAGTCCATTAATATAAATATTATTATTCATACCCTCAATTAACAATGAAAATATAAAAACGTGATTATAAAAGGGTTTCGCTGGGCCCACCGGGAGCCGCTCTGATGATATACAACGCGTACGAGCACAATTAGCGAAGATAATATCCCTGCAATGTGCAAACCGACGGATATGTATGTCAAAACAAGAACAACCCTTTACGTAATTATTCTGCCTCGGCCGGCAGATGGCGGGAGTTTAATTTTTCGATTTCGGACGACTGTACATTATGCATGACGCTTTTATCGCTTGCTGCGGTTCCTTCGGGACTCAGCCCTGTTCAGATCAAGTTACATGAAATGGCGATTCTCTAAACGCCCATCTCTTAGATCCTTTAAATCGCTATCAATTAAAGAATATATTCCTACAAGATTTTAGAAGCTAACCTGTTAGTAGTACGACTACTGGTTAAAATTTGACCGATTTTAAAGAAAACATCCTATAGTGACTTAAAATAATGATAATTAATAAGTATTAATATCATGTTGGTTTATTAAAAAATATTAATATGTGTTTATTACAATTTGGTCGCAAAATATAGCGATTCGTCTAGCGCAAAATACAGTAGTAAATATAAACATAAGTGTATAAAAATAAATGTACTTCAGTCTTGAACCGAAGTCTTATTATAATTACATTTAATTTTCTAGATCAACCGACTTTACTTTTTCATATTTATTTTTATTATGTTAAACCATCCTTACAGAAGCATACATTTTTGATTATTACAACTTTAAATGAACTGAATTGATGACATCAATAGGCATCTTTATAAGCGTATATATACTTTAGAATTCAGAACTGAATAAATTATCGATAAAATATTTTACAAAAAATATTTTTCGTATTATCAATGAAAAAAGTCACTCTGTCCTTGTCTTTCTTTTTGACTCTTGTTTATCTCTCTTGGGTTAGGTTTTTTTATATGAGGAATATTTTATTTTATTAACTGTTAAAGTTGGTCAAATTTTCTTTTTCAAATCTTAATTAAAACTGTACCACTTCCGAAGAAAACCAGAGTGCATTATAAATGTGGTTCTGTATCTATTTTTGTGTCTGTACTGTGCGATTGTTCTCAAATTTTTCTCGTTTGTTAATTACTTAAAAGATAATATGAGAATATAGGCATTGAAAAGGGAGGAGACAAACTTCCGGCGGATGTGGCTCTACTCCCTCATACAGGAAGCTCCCGGACCTTTACCTTTAAACCCTTTGTAGCGAGATAGGTACCGTCAGAGTAAACATAAATTAAAAATGTGAGTGATACTCAAAATTAATTCATAGAATTCCTGTTAATAAATCTATAAATTTTTATTTTATCTTTCATTCCAATTCATGTTTTGGGTTACATACAGAAATCTTTTAAAATAAATTTTCAAAAATCGGCAACTATTTTAATCCGAACAAGTGATGATGACAATGATAGATAGATTAAACACATAAGATGAAAAAATGTTGTTAAAACGTCAATGATCTCAATTGTTATTATTTAATATGAAATACGAATACAGTTTGCTCCATTACTTGAATTCAACGTAAGTACGATGATATTAAATTAGGTTAACCCAAAATGGACATAAACTTGTATTTATATCCTACGGAAAGGTTGAAATGAAGGTATCTCAATTTGTATGATTACTGGTCGCGTGGCGACGATGAGGGAGCAATTATTTTCGAAAACTTTGGATCGCACTCAAGAATATATCTATTTTAAAAACATTCGCTGTGGGGTGAAAAATAAGAGAAGCTTGGATAGAATTGGATGAAAATTATACAAGATAAATCATTTAGTGTAGTAAATCATATTTTTGACATAATATCGAACGGATTAGTTGTTATTGTGAAAACCTATTGTTACACTGATCTAAATAAAGTATCTGTGAATTTAATAATATAATTACTCTCATACTTATAATACTTGTTGAAGTCCGATCAACGAGAGGGTATCAGAATACTCTCACGACATTGCAAGTAAACGTTATAAGTAGAATTTATAAACGATCTAAAAGATTTTATTGATTATATACATAGTCTTGATTGCACTTTGATTGCACTTCATATATTAAATAAATTTCAGTATATCTCTCGGGAGTGAACGCGTGCGACAGCACGTGCCATTCCTACAAGCAAATTACTACCATAATATGTTTATTTTAAATTTTATTTAATTATTACCAATCCATATGCGTTTTTCATGTTTAATATGTAATCAACTGCTATATAAAAATAACTTTCAGTTGAAATCAACAATCTACTAATTCGCGAGTCAAATTAGTACCTTCGAAGTTTTCTATTACGGTATTATTATCAGTATTTTACGGGCATTAGTAGTAAATCAATATTGATCAAAAATTTAATTTGTTACGCTTCTCCACTGTCCACAATTGTGACAAACTTCATAAAACAACTTTAACCGGCATCGGCAAGTCGAGAATTCACCGGCACGTGTGTATCACGCGGCAAATTTTGGGGATACTACCCTTACACAACTTCACCACTCTAAAATGGACAACGAATTGGACAAAATTACAAGCAAGTGTAGGTAAAATTTATTGGTCTGATATAGAATAATACAGGTGTTGTAATTTCTATAAGTACATGTCTTGACAAGGATATAATGCATTTGTTATTTTTTCGAAAAATGTTTCCTAATACAAATGGTCACTTTCAACATATCTTATAAACCTTATTTTTTATATTCTATGTAATAATTATATTGTATTCGGCCAGTATATCCTTCGAGGCGGTGCGTTATTATATAATCTAAGAAATAAAACTTTACAAATATTTTACAAATTAAAAAGATCATCGCTTATGTAATTTCGTAATCATACATTCTTTTATATATATTAATTTTTGTAAGCACTGTTCACAATTGCAATGGAAAACTTTTTTTCTACCACCAAGTATGGTTCTAATCTTAATAGTGGAAACTTGATAGTACCTATTTTCATTGATTGTATCCCTAGGCCACTTATTTAGCATTTCATCGTTGTAAATTACATGTTACAGAAACTGCACTTAATAAGTACCAAATTACAAGGCGAATTACTTAAGTATTATCTATAGGTATTAATTAACGTTAGTATAAAATCCTTTGTGAAATAATCGCAGTGTTATAAAACGATAGCCGCGAACGACTCGTGCGCATTAAAATTCAAACCGTCCGGAATCCAAAGGGAATGTAGGATAAGGAACCAGTTTAACCGAATTGTTATCCGTGGGGTTTAATTATGTCTCTGTGAAGGAAAAAGACAGAGAATTATTCATGAGAAAAAACCTGAGGGATGCCTCGAAAGAATCGCGAGGATTTGCTGCTTATGTTACGGGTGTAATCTAATTGTATTATTATTGTAACTTTTTTAATTGTCTTTTACTGTCGAGTAAAAGTTACTTATTTATTTTATTTTCAATATAACATCATAGTTATCAATGTTCAGTAACAAATATGTAGAATTAAAGTAGGTGTCCGTACCTAAACAGAGAGAGTATCGCCGTCGGGAATACACTTACCTTTTCTTACAATTGGAAAACAAATAGCTAATATATCGTAGGCATGCCGTAAACTTAAGCCATTTCCCCTCTCTTTTCCAGTGATTTCTTCTTAATATTTTATTTACGAGATTAAGCCGGTTTCGCAACGGCGCATCGTTATAGCGTCTTTTGTCCATTACGCCATTTTATGATACTATTTCCCACGGTAACTTCCGAAAGCAAATAAAATTGTCGACAGTCCATGCTGCTCCGAAAAGTTTCTAAATTGTTTTTAGCCAAAGTTTTATCTCGAGGATATTCAGTAATGCGAAAGTGAGCCGCATCGCTATAAACCTGTCACAACATTTTCGGGGGTGACTTGCCGCAGTTTTTCGTTTTATTCAATTTCACGATGTAGTCTAAAACAATCAAATATTATGTTTATTATCATTATAGGTTTATATATATTTAATTCGACACTGATTTTTCTTTTTAAATTCATTTTTAAATTATTATCTTTCAATATATTGCGAACTTGTTACACGGCTCAGAGATACCCAATATGCGATGTTGTGATCGCTTATTGTATTGCTGTTTAGGATTTTTATTTGATATTCAATCCTTATTGTATAACCAAGGCCTAAAATCTTGAAATATTATATAATGAAAGTTGTAAGAAGTCTGCTTTAAAAATTAAAGCATTTGTATATTTCAACCTACATGGTCACTTCATATAGGTAAGTTACATAATATGTAAATACTTATATAATAGGGTAAATACCGCTTAATGATTTTAATTTAAAAAAACAGACTTTTGGTATTTTTTTTAATACAAGACATTTATTATATTAACAATAAATGTCAACAATACAAATAATGATTAACAAAAATACCCCAATAGTTAGGGTACAGCAAATGGAATCGAAATAACAATAACATTAGATTCGAACACCAACAACATTACGCCCAAACGCTTAGATAGGGTCCAGATGCAAACCAAGCAAATGGGCCTGCAAACCATACTAAACAGGACCAAAAAATTCAAGCAGTACCAACCGAATGCTCGAGAAGTTATCGCTCCTAACTGCTGAAAATAGATACTATATTCCCGTGCAGTAATTTTAGTTTGAAGACATGGAAAGTACAGTGTGCCTATAAAAACAATTTAACAGGTCATGGGATTCTAACTCTTAAAGAATCCTCAAGTAGAGACAGATTGAAACAACGAAGCAAACAGACAAAGATTGGTAGGGAATAATTTTAGGGGTGTGTAATCGATTATACTGTGCTATAATATCTCGTGACACATTGGAATCATAGTCACAAATGAAAACTGAAGAGTATCATGATCATTCGTGACGAAAACGTAGCCATATAATAGTGTATTATTTTTGGAAATTTTTAAGGTCTACAGTTTGACGTAGGAATGTTTTATAAAAAAATCTTATAAGTAAATGCAAGACATGAGAAAACCTGGTTTTAGTACGCCTTAACAACTTACGATATAGTTGATTCTGTTACTCTAACATGTAAACCATGCTGTAGTCTATGACCTTACTTCCAAAGTCAAATGACTATGGGTCAAAATCTCGCATTGTCATTCTACTTTTATAATTTTGTAATGCTATAAATCAGATTAAATCTTATCGACATTAATGTAATGCAAAAGAGACATCACACCCTTCTAATACAATAATCGACACAAAAGCATTACGTCACAGCTTATTACCGACATGAAGAGAATGTAGAGTGTGGATGAAAAGCCAATCGCAGGCTCAAAATTTATCCTCTGACACCTGACAATAAAATGTGGGTGAACGAGAGTGCAGAACTGAGATCAAAGTAAAGCTACATAAGTCCAGATAAGTACATTATTATACCCTTAAAATGACTGCATCTGTTGGTTTTTTTTTTCTATTAGATACAAACAAGCATTGATCTTACCGATCACCCTTCGAAACGCGGTAAATTGATTCATGCGATTGTGAGCTCAAAGTGTACTTTGAAAAACTAGTGTTTCAAATGACAATAACTTCCCACATAGTGTGAAGCAATAAGGACTTTATACCTTGACCACAGAGATCTTTTTTATTGACAAATAAACAACTTATGGGATAGTTTATAATGGGTCAAGTCTTGCCTAATTCAATTTCTATTTGCACCCACGATCTGATTATTATTTTTTTTGCATGATATTTTTTTATATTCTTTATATTGCTTAAATTAATTCATATTTTAATATGATTAATACCTAAAACTTTACAGTTTTACAAAGATTCTCCTTTTTATATATTTAATTTGTATTTAATAACAAACTGAGAAGGTTGCCTCTTTTAATATCAATAAAATAAAATCAACATAATATACCAAATAAAAAGAAGCAAATACGGTAAAATACGCTATATAAATTTAAAGGTTTTATACAAAAAAACGTTAAATCAGTAACAACAAAATAAAAACAACATTTGCACAAGCCAATAGAGTACGCAATAAAAAATTAATTACATTTTTAATCTACACAAACGTGCACAGACAGTGGATTATAGAAATATATTTACTGGAAGAGCTGTTCCATTTTGTTTTCATTATTAAACTCGAATTATTACATTTTAGTGCAGATTCAAAAATTTTTATTGTCTATAAGGTTTATTTAAATTATTTTTTTTATGCCTACAGGTTTTTCTTCTTTTTTTTTGGTTTCTGTGACTAGCGATTACAATTTTGCCGGTATCAATATAATGA
>JAAAKR030000030.1:631657-656750 GCA_010014985.3 Delias pasithoe
GCTAAAAGCTTATTGTTTGCGACTGTGATCAGATCGTCCGGATCGTGTAGGACGTGCTGCGGTCTCCTGCGCCTCATGGTGGTGGGGAAGGGGTAATACTCCACGCTCCTGCGAACAAGGGGGTTAGGGTGGACTTTGGCGATTTCGAAGTAGCAAGGCTAAAACATATGCTATTTAAGATGAGAGTAGGTGATTTTAATTATCAAACGATTTGCTATAGTATTTGTACGCTACTATTTTTGTAATATTTAACGTACATTGGTGTTCCATACACTTATTGTAGAGTAGTCACTAAACAGATGTTACATCACGTATTGCATGAAACATGCAAAACAAGTTATGCTCTGTTGTATTTTATACGACATTTTGTCATCTGGCTATCACATTCATGAACGTGGTCTGAGTGCGTAAGTATTCAGGAATTAGAAATAAGTTACAGTTTGCGAGACATACAACTTTACATGTGTATGTTTTAGAGTTATAGAGTCTTCAAATGTCGAGAAAAGTCGATTTTAAGAACAGAAAAAAATAAGCAAATCGGACAGCAGATTGAATAACCAGCTTTTTTAACCACCCACGTTATTGTTTTCAAATAGAAAACAGGGAATGCTCAAAACATGTGGAACCTGAAATAGTATGTAATTTTATGTAACATTTAATTACATGTAATGCTGTAAATTTTTGGCCATATTATGTTCTCTAGTGGAGGTCCAGGAGTATGCGTCCATGTATGAAAGCGGAGATTTAAGAAGATAATTAATTCATACCTTCCAAATAATCCAATTTTTAATACCAAATTCATGTAAACATTAACGGTTGTTTCCTTTTTCAGCTTATATATACGACTCCGCACCGTTCGGCGTTCTCATTTTTACGTAGAACCGTATTATCGCGTTTGGGTTTCTTCGCTTTTAAATTAAATAAATAATGCATACAATTTGTGCGCAATAAACTTTGGAGGTGTAGGTGGGTAGTCTTTGCGCTGAATTTCGCGCGCCCGCTCCACGGGGAACAATAACGGTCGACGTGAGCTCTAAAATGATTCGTACTTCACAATTATTACTATTAAATTTATAATCGTTGTATGCATTTGATAATGAAATAACAGAAAAGAGGTGCGATTGCGGTGTATTAAACTTGCTTCTTGCAACGACAAAACATTTTAATTTTAGAACGGTGTTATATGTTTTTTATTAACTGCCAGCTTGAAATTAATAGATTATTCTTAATTAATACTTTTATAGTAAGCTCAACTGTAAAATGAAAAACTTTAATATATAACATTTTATAGCCCCTAAAACCGTATCTAAAGGTGTGTTCACAATGAACTATTGTCATATTTTCTCCCGTCGATCTGAGTAGCAGCGCTGACCTCAGTATGACTACTACCTTTATTTTGTCATAACATTGAACCTACTGTACTAGGTGTACATATAATACTATTTTTAATTGTGGTATAATGTTTACAATAGGTATTAATGATAGATATAATTGAACAAATTATTATTTTCATCCGTATAACCTCGACATATGTCGCTTCTCAATTGACTGTTTTAGAATATTTTGTGACGCTAATCACCACTCTGTGGAATTCCGAAGTCAGACTTATCCTAAGTGAGCCTCATGCTGGTTTGAAGAAGTTTAGTAGAGTAGTAGAAGAAGTCTAGAAAGTTTAAATTTCAATTTATAAAATACTCTTACATATTATATCTATATGTATTTTTAAGTTCTAGAAAATAGCGAAAACTCACTAACGCCCAGCTACGGAATTATTAGTTTCTGCTATTCCTTCCTTATGATAACTGACTTGTGTTATCACTCCTCTATCATAACTTTTATATAACCTGAGCATTTTCCTAGCATTCAGGCCAGTATCCGTTATGACTGAAGTTATTAGAAAAATTTGCTATGTATTACTTGTGGTGGTATATATTATAAGTAACAATGTAAAGCCCATTAAATATATTTCAATATTAGGATTTTAAAAAGTTAACATATCCAGGACGTATTAATTATTAACTGCAGGCGGTAGCATAGTAGAAAACTACCCCCTTTCCTGTGTTTTTTAAAGAGTTTTATATATTTATTCTGGTTTTAGTTACCGAATGATTTATTTATAATGTTGTTTAATAGTCTGAATTCTAAACGTAATATTACGTGTTCAAAGCTCATCTCACAAAAAAAATAATTTAAAATATGACAAATAAAAACATTGATTAATTATCGATCAAATGAAAAGGAAAACTAATTGATTTGACGAAAGAAGCGCTATTTTGAGAGTAAAAATTTGTATTATTGTCCAATAAATAATTATTGAACAAATAAAATTAACTATATAAAAATTATATAATAATTATTATATCGGACATGACAGACAAATGATGGACAATTGAATTGTTTAAACAAAAATTTGAAAAATTCATTTCCAAGTGCCAACGATGGCAATTGGCAACAAGTGTTGACAGTTAAATAACAGAACAATATAACTCAACAACTGAAGAGTGACTGTTTACGTTGACAGACAGTTGGCATAATATGTTTTTGCGTTGGTAGTGTGTTCAACGATTTAGTTTTATTTTATTTCCTTCCAATACATTCTTTTTGTAGTTTTTTAAAAACCCTATTCTTAGTTATTATTTCTTATTACTTTATGAATAAAATTTATTTAAAACAATTCTTTAAAATATTTTAGCCATTTTTCAACCTTTATAATCTATACATTTGTAAAATTAAGGTTGGCAGCACTGACCATGAAGTCTGTGGACGATATTAAGCTTTTCGAAAATAAAAATATTCAGTTTATTTCTACGTGGTTTACATAAATAATATGTGTAAGATTAATTTGAATGAAAATTAAATTGAGTTAGTTTACTACCACTATTTAACATATTGTTTTTAGCAAATAATCTGAAACGAACTACGTTTTGCAAAAACAGTCAAGAAATATTACATACATTATTAATTTAGGTATCGAAACTCAAATCATAGCAGTCAATAAAGCCTATCAGCAATGTAGTTACGTGGTGAATTATCAAAAGATAATTTTGTTGCGCGAACCATGTCGGCACCTAAATATCAACAGCTGTCGCTTAAGTCCGATCTTGATCATAGTATATTAAATAGTAAGCCCAAAAGAAAATGGTCTGATGTTTGTTTTCAAAAAGGACTATTGTCGCTGGGTTTGATTTTATTATACTTTTCGCTGTCTATCGGCCTAACTTTCTATCAGAGATGGCTATTGAAGGTTTGTTAATTTTTTTATTTTGTATATCTGAATGTTACAAAACAAGATATGGTATTTTTTTGTAAAATATACATTCTGGAGAATATATGAATAAAAATATAAATATATGAATAAACTCCAGGAAAATATAAATAGACATTTATATATTTTTTGGACTTAGAATATTAAGTTCTTAGTATTTTTAATCTAATCTATTCTCAACACTATTAATACACTGACCTTTTTCAATTTTCAGGAGTTCCACTTTCCCCTTACTGTTGTTATGTATCACTTAATAGTAAAGTGGGTTTTATCTGTGTGTGTTCGTCTTGTGTTGGAGCTCATCACTGGACAACCACAACTTATTCTTCCATTTATCACCTGCCTCAGGTCTGTGGGCCCAACGGGGCTAGCCAGTGGAATTGATGTTGGTTTTTCTAACTGGGCTTTAGAATTAGTCACTATCTCACTTTACACTATGACAAAGTCAACAACTATTATCTTTATTCTTGGGTTTGCCATACTTCTGGGACTTGAAAAAAAGGTATGAATATTTAAAGTTATGTTTAAACCATTATAATTATAGATAATATGCTATTTTATATTGTACAGGCTTGTGTTATTAATTATTGTATTTTAGCTTGTTTTTAACCAATCCACAATTAACTCAATTTGTATGAAGTTTTTATATGATTCTCTTTTAAGAAAAGGGCCGTTTTCTTTGTCCTATAACATAATGTTTTAATTTTGGTCTTGCTTATAATTAAAATAGTCTATTGGGGTTGTTTTAAATATATCTTTCTACAATATACAGAAAGCGGAACATGTCTACTGAAAAATAGTAACCTATTATTAATGATAATCCTTAATAGACTACTAGTGAATACAGGAGTTCTTTAAATAATTGAACAATTTATAAGTTATAGTTTATTTTCAATATGAAATATAGCTGTATATGGTTGTAGGTAATGAAAATAACTATTAATAATTTACTTTCAGTCATGGTCTTTAGTTGGAATTGTTCTAACAATTGCAATAGGACTCATCATGTTTACATACAATGCAACCCAGTTTAACTTGATGGGCTTTGATTTTTTGCTCCTGGCATCATTTGCTGGGGGCTTACGTTGGACTTTTGCTCAACTTCTTATGCAGAAGTCTAAACTTGGCCTACACAATCCAGTAGATATGGTTTTTCATGTACAACCTTGGATGTTCTTTTCTCTACTTCCTTTTATGATTGCTTTTGAAGGTAAATATTTACAAGTAAGAATTTATACACATTGGGGATGTTTGTATTTTAATTATTTTTTTATTTTCAAGGGTTCAAGTGTTTTGATAACCTAATGGCATTGCCACGTGAACAATTTACTCCTACAATGTTGAAAGTTACAGTTGGAGCTACTATTGCATTTGCTATGGAGATTAGTGAATTTCTTGTTGTAACCTATACATCTAGTCTAACTCTATCCATAGCTGGTATATTTAAGGTAAGTATTTGTTAAGAATGATTTGTTTTTGTATTAACACCACGAGACCTCTGATAAATATAGAATGAAAGGATGACAGAAAGTAGGAGTCTTAAAAATTAATGAAAATAGATCTGTTTAATTTTATAATATATAGAGAGATAATTGACAATTCAATAAATTTGTTTAGTTGGATGTGTGATAATGAACATTGATGATATTTGCATTGTGTGATCATGATGACTGTCAAAAAGAGATATCCTTTTTTTTGAGAATCAGAAGGCAAATAGCAGAAATGGGTAGCGGACACATAGACATCCCACCCTCTGCTAGGCCGCGGATGCGTTGCTGTTTTTTATAAATTCAAATTAATTCAGATAGCACTATAAGACATTGCCAGGCTTTATTGCGGTTGGGATACAACTGTAAGCTAAATTGTCGAAAATTTAAAATCAGAGTTATATTGATTAATTGAATAAAAAGCTATATGACAGCAAAAAGAATGTATAATGACGAAGATGAGATGGTGGGTGGTGAGAATGTTGAGATAGTGAGTCAGGTCTGATTTGTAAATAATTAATCTAGTTATATCTCACTGATTCAGAATATTTTGTATGTTTGGTTTTATTTCTATTAAACGAGTAATAGGTATGAATATATTGTAATGTACAAGAGTAGTATGTATATATGAGAGTTTATTAAAGATAAGTTTTTATTTTTCAGGAATTGTGCATTCTAGTCTTGGCAGTAGAAGTGAGCGGAGATCAATTGAGTCCCATAAATGTAGTAGGTCTAGTTGTATGCTTGTTGGGAATAACCGGACATATCATACACAAAGTTTTGGTTATAAAGAGAGTAGCTGGAACGGTGCGCGCATTAGAAGATGATGATTTTGTAGCTATTGGCCGAACAAGAGTACCAACATTGAAGGACGAGAGAAGCGAGCCACTGTTGAACGATGAGAAATGGAAAGAAGCAAGCGAAGAAAGCGACATTGACAGTAGCCTAGTTATATATGAAATTATGCAGAGACGGGATGGAAGTTAGTAAGAATATAGGCGATAATCAATAACATAATATTTTTGACAATTTAACAATGAAAAGTTATATGTATATGAGGCTTATTTGACTATAGTCAAGCAAGACAATATTTTTGAATAAAGCTTTATGAAAATATTGTAA
Source organism: Delias pasithoe (assembly GCA_010014985.3). Taxonomy (NCBI): domain Eukaryota; kingdom Metazoa; phylum Arthropoda; class Insecta; order Lepidoptera; family Pieridae; genus Delias; species Delias pasithoe. The sequence goes on from JAAAKR030000030.1 coordinate 637,532, forward strand.
TAATAATATCCCATAATTTTCTTAATTTACTGAGACATCTGACTTCCGTCACCTATTTAGGTTTAGATTTATTAGATAAAATTTACTTTATATATATGACTATAATAGTGTTAACATATTATTATTTACGTCTTTCCCTTAATTTAAACTTTCAAATCATTCCAATAAGTAAATTAGAGCTATTATTATTTTCACTGTTATTATTATTATTTTACTAATTAGGTAGGAAATTAATAATGTTTATTTAACATTTGCAATTTACATAACGTGCTTTAATACAAGTGATAAATATAACTACACATTTCAGTGGACTATTTCTTAAAGTTTAACAATGTAATACGTATTTATATTATATATAATCGGCATTACTCAAAGTTACTCCTTAGTCTATATGGATAACATTCAGGAAATATGTCGTTTTTAATATTATTTAATTAATGCTAACATTCCTCGCTTTGTTGTTCTCATAAATATTGAATATATACCCCGTTTTGTAATATTGTTTATTTTACGATATGATTTCGATAACATAAGTAATATTTGATATCAATTTTGTATACAGGTATAGGATAGGATATACACACATTGGGAACTAACTATAGTCTGTGTGAGAGGAATCGCCTGCGATCGATATATGTAACATGTTGAAATTTTTTAAATGTATATAATCTTTGGTATATTTTGCTGTTCTACTATCTTCTAAATTATCTACTTGTAATATACATTGATAGTATATTTGTATTCTCAAATATTGCAAAACCGTTGCCTTCCGGTCCCAGGCGAAAACTCCCACTGTCTGCTTTATAGACCCGGGCAACTTTATAAAAGTATTTGCAGAGTTTAAAGGTGAAATTAAATATAACTATATTATATACAAGTATTTCATTTCTCTTCCAAATACACTGCTCTTGTGTTGCAGTTAAACTGGTAAAATAGTTTGTAATTATATTGTTAAATTCCGATTTTCTTCCCGCTTCATATAACTAATGGATACAATCACAGTTCTTTTCAATCGTTAATTCTTATAAGTGCTTAAATTCAAACTTCAGATTTAGTTTGTAATTTAATTTATAGGCTTTCAATAAAAAAATTTAGCTTATCATTTTTATTTTTTATATAATGTATTAGCAAGTATCGACGAACATCTTCGAAGAGTTCGTGTCTGATGTAATGAGAGCAATAGATAAAGAATTTGAAACTTAGACAGACACTTTAAAATTATGAACCGATGCGAATAATTCACGGATATGTATAATTTACGCATTAATTCTTGAAGTCCGTTGTGAAAGTCAGCTCAGACGGTGTTTTTGCCTTCAAATGTCCGCTCAAACGAAATAGTCGACCATTAAGAGCCGTGGCAGCTTCCATTTTTCTTAAAAATACATTTTTACAACTGCTATTTAATGTTCTTTCAGTTAAAGTCTTGGTCGACTCCGAATCTAAGGAGTTAATAATGGAATCAGCGTCCGTGCTCAAATTGATAACGTTTGTTTGCGATTCTTCGCGCCACAATTTTTGTAGATTTAACGCCATCAGCTCTAGTTGCACTTGGGATAACTCTTGAATCACATCTATCTGCACTGACATCACGTTGTCGCAGTTTTTCAATAACGAGTTCAATGCTTCCAAAACATCCGCTCGTCTCTTCTGTATGCTGTATTGGTTATCAATATTTCTTTCGAAAAATGCAAGATGCTCATATAGTTGAGCCAATTGTAACGAGCACGCGATATATTGGGAAGGGTGTTGCTCAAAGTCGTAGTAATGTTTAGCTCTCATGAGCCATTTGTGAACAAAAGCAAACAAAATGCGGGCATCATCTGACGTTTTTATAATTTCGGATGGAGCTCTCTTCTCGATTGCTTTTAAATCTAATGATGGAAAAGCAAAAATGTTATCATCGGAACAATCTCCGTTTCCATTTTTCTCTGCACCTTGGTCCTTTTCATTTTCTTCGGAGGCTGTAGTATTTTCGTAATCTTCTTCAAGAATATTCATAGTTCTCCACAGGTCAGGTTTAGGAGATTGCGTAAAGTATTTGGACAAAATCTTTTTTCTTGAAATGTTAAACAGTGCTAAGCCATATTTCACCCAATGGTGACTTAATTCCAGAAAATGTAGTTCAAAATCAGCCTTCTGAGCTACAAACGCTTCTGGCATCAGTTTACAGTTATCGTGACAAGTACGCAAGATATGGTATGCCGCACATAAGTGATGTCTAGCATGGCCGATTTGATTCAAATATGTAAAAAAATTTCCTAATCTGGCCGTCCTTAGAGCCCAGTCTTGTGGAGTGCCTTCTTTCATTTCTAATTGTCTCCTCAAGACCAGGTGGTTGTACAAAGTATATTTATTGGGTAGATTTAATTTATTGTACAAAAATGCTTGCATCTGTAGATTATTTGTTATCACTTTATCAATCTTTTCGGGATTGATGCGTTTTATATTATCGATAGGTTCAGTGGTAAATAAATCTTCTGCATCTAAAAATTTATCGGGCTTAGAATCATTTATCTTGTCATATAGCTCTTCTATGCTTTCGAGGATATCTCGCGCCAACGATATTTGATCCAATTGTATGAGATAATAACAAAGCAAGTTTTGTATCCTTAATAGTATAAATAGGCACTCTTCTCGATAAGCATGAGGCTTAATTTTATCGTAAACTGTTTTAAGTATGTTCCGTTTCTCTGTTAGTGGAATTGGAAAATATTTTGCAGTTAATAATGCCAAATAACCTTCCATTGCTAATGATCTTATGAACTGGTTGTGATTCTCATTACCTAATACTTTAATTTCTGTTTGTAAATATTGAATATCCTTTTTTAAAATTTGTAGTCGTTCGGATGATTGTTTATTCCTTACCGTATTTTTTATATCCTCGAAAGTTCGTCCTATTCGAGCCAAAACTGCACTACTATCCATTATTGAAAATACAAAATAAATTTATATTAGTTTACCCAAATTAAGTGAAAGATTTTTTTGCTATTAAAATTTAATTTTATGTCAAATTTAAACCAACATTCTATATTAAATCGCTATTTTCTTCTGTCATTAATAAACGGTTTTGAAATGAGGTTTGTTTTTCATTTAATTTTACTATAGATATTTCAAGATATACACACTGCAGACAGGAACATTAAATAATAACAAAATAATTGTATTGAACAATTAAAAAATGTCTATATTGCTTTTAAATATTGTTTGACAGCTAAACATTAGATATGATGTTGTCTTTGTAAACAAAATCGCGTGTCATTGTTACAAACGAGATCACTCCTCAGAAACGGCTTGACTGATTTTTATGAGATTTCGTGATTATATCTACGAGGTCTGAGAGTAGGTAGAAAAAATAAATAATGCCATCCACAAATAAGAAAATTTGTATAATTCATTGTAATCAGCTGTTAATGAAGGAAATGTAGGAAAAAATTATTAAATTATATACCTACGTTTATTTTTTACATGTTTGTCTTTAATTTGTTCAAAATAACTTTGATATTTGTATGGGATAATATAATATATCACAATAATGATACTTTACTAATTAATAAAATCCCCAAATAATTTTCTTAATGTATATTTTTTTTAACGTAAAGTACATTATAATTGAAATTTGTTTTTCAAACAATAAAACAAGCACAATAGTATTAATACCTACTGACATTTCGAAATAAATAATTGCGGATAACCTTTAATTAATTAACAGCTGAAAGCATAATATACCACTTAAGCCCTTTGATGATGAACCTTTCCCCTCAATATGTAATTTAAAACCTCTAATTTCTTCTTCGGCAGCTTTAACAGGTGCAATTTCAGGAGGACATTCACATTTCTTTTTCTTTGATCCATACTTTTCATGGCACAAGCATAATAGTTTGCCATATTTTTCCTTATCACTCTGTATGAGTAAGCTTAGTGCTTCTTCAAGAGTCATTTCAGCTTCAGGTATTTTTGGCACTGAGACTATTTTGAAACCAGATATGTTTTGTGACAAGACCGAATTTATTTTTCTCATTTCTCCTTCTTCAACCCAAACAATGGATTCAATTTCTTCCTGTAGCGCCGAAGAACATTCGCAAATAACGTTCTTATTCTTCTTTTTTTTTACTTTTTTTTTCTCTTGCTGTTGTTCTTCGTTGTTGACTGCGTGAGAGTTTATTTTATCATAGCTTTGTTTGGATAGTATAGCTTGTTCTGTTGTCTGTCCCTTATCTATCTTCATAAAGTGTCGTTCACATGGACACTGATCTTTTAGTTCCTTGCTACTACATGGAATTCTACAAGAAGAACAATCAATAGTTGTTGGTTTTTCTCGAAAGTTTATTTTTCCTGAAAATACATAGAACATATTCATTAATAAAGTGAAACAGTATAACTGTTGCTATATTTTTATTCCAAGATTGGTAATTTTAATTAAATTTGAATGGTTTTTAAGTATCTTTCATTTATTGTTGGTTAATATAAAACTTCTTCAATATTTTTGATTAAATATCTTTCAGCCTTAGTAGTCTGAATAAGATTTAAATATCCTAAATGTTGCCTTAGACTACGTCCGCCAAAAACTGAATTTAGTATATTATCTCGCAAAGTACACTTATTTGAAAATAAGAAAATATTTAACTCACTCAAATTCAATTTACATTTCTCATTTTCTTTAAGCATGTTATTGCTAATTTGTTGACTGGAATTACCGCAAGACTTTGATGCGAGTTCTTTTTCAATTTTATCTAGATCTTCTATAATCTTTTCAAAATTGCATCCGCACTGTTTGCTTGTTGATATTGGTAATTCATTAAAATTTGCATTATTTAATATATGTACATTTCCAATATTTTTAGGGGTAAGAAAATCAGAAAAACTGCTTCGGGGTGGAACTTTACAGAGTCGTACGGGTGTTTGATTAACACCAAATCTCTTCGTCGTGAATGGAATATCATTTTTAGGCATGGTTTCATGTCCAACTTCGTAGCTGTCGTCAATTATTTCTTAAAATCAAATATTTATATTTGTAATATTAGCTAAAACCAGCTATAGTTATGTAACTTAATTTTTTATACGTGTAAGTAATACTTTTTGTACTCGGTTTGCTTTGTAATGTCACGTAATGTTACAAGAATGTATAAATAGAAAGAAAAATAATTTGCGTGCAGATTTTTGTGCAAGGGACTCGTCGTCACCTTACCATAATTACATCATAATTGTATCGATTTGTACGTAATGCATAGCGGGGAAACATAGAAAATCAATGTTTTTTATTTATAAACTATGTAAACAGTCGGTAACTAGAAACCTCTACCTATTCAGAATAACCCTTTTCATAGATAATAATTTAATAACTAAACTTGCAACGTATATACATTCTATTATATAGTAACAGCAGTATAATAATTTTTCAACACATTTGCCCAGAGAACGGCATAGGCACGTATAACCAAACTGAAAAATATTATGCTTACTAGCGTAACTCTAGTAAAACTTTTTACCTATTTAAACTGAGTTATAAAATAAGGACTTCCATGAAATTACTAATTTCATGTAATTTTGTGTTTAAACAAAATAATTTTACGTACTACTATTACTAGACCTGTTTAATAAATCTATGTTTTTGTTACTGATAACCAATATTTTAGATACTCGTGCCAAGTAGTTTCGTTTTACATCAAATCTAAATATATATATTTCTTCACGAATGGATTGAAAAAACTCTCGTATATCTAAGGCTCTTTAACCTTATACACATCATTTACTCAAGTATGACATATGGAACAAATTAGAACTATAATAACGGTCAACAATATAGGTTCACTTTGTAGTTACTTATTTCGCCTAGTTTGGACGGCGTATCGCATAAATCTTCTGACATTCTCTAAGTCGATTGCTTAATTGAATATTTACATAGTAAAAATTTAACTTTACCTCGTGGTACACCATTTGAAATAAAGGGCGTAACAAATTCGGATATTACATTTTTCATTTGTATACTTTGTACGTTCTTTTCGACGACATCACAACAGCAGGGTCGATCTTCAGTAGTGTCCGTGCAAATTTCACAAAACCTCTTCGGGCTTTTAAGTGGGGTCGGCGTGATTTCAACATTTTGTTCCGAAACGCGATCCTTGCTGGCATATTCGTGTTTTCCTCTCGCAGTTATCTTAAGGCCACGTAATTTCTTTTGTTGGTCTCTAAATTGTCCTTAAATGTAATTTATATTATTACTTTATTAAACAAAATGACTTTTGTAATATAATAATGTACGTTTGTAATATAATCTTTAAATATTATATTTATATATTAACACAACTAAATTTAATACATAATTCAGGTATTACATTTTTGTATGAATTTTGAATGCCAGGATAATTATAACATGTTTTTATTATTAGATTTAATTAAAAAACTTTCAATAGCTAAAGTTTGTAAAATTAATCGTGGGTATCAAAATAAGCACTACCTTGCCCAAAATATTACTTGCATTTTTTAACATAATCTACTAAACTTATTTTAAAACAATTATTCATAGACGTTACTGGGATAATAATGAGCTATATCGATAATGTGCTTAGTAACTTTGTGTAGTAGGGGTTGGATGCTAAATATAACTGTCATAATTTAAAAATATAACTAAAAATAGTCTTACTATTGGAAGTGTTAATACAGCCTCTACAATTTAAAGGTTTTTCTGAAAGTTGAATGCATATAGTGGAGCTAATGTCTCTGTCGTAATATACATGTATGGAGCTATTTTCTTCAGATGACGTTGGTAAAAGAATATACAATGATGATGATTGACTTAAGTCTTGTTGTGATAATATTTTGCTTATAACATTCGTTATACTATCACGGGTTTTTTTATTTTTTTTATTCAACTCCACATTATCCATACGAAAGTCTTTTAAATGTTGTGCAGATAATCTGAGTACTGCTGTTGGATACTCGTATAATATGCAATTAGATCCTAATTCAGTTCGGAAATTGTTATCAAACACTAATGACGATTGTAAACTGCAATTTAAACATTTTTTTATATTAGTTGGTCTTAATCTAATATATAAAGCTAACTAATTGAGCCAAAAGTGCAATAAAACAAGTCTTTGTTGCCAGTATAACAAAATAGGACAAGAGATAAAGAATATCCGTTAGTTAACTAATTACTATCCAATAACTATTGGAGTTGAGGTATATGTAGCTGTAAGTTTCTATTTCGTCATATATGATACAACTGTATTAGTCATGTTTCATTCTATTTTAATCTTTAATGTATATGATTATCGAATATGTCAATATACAACAAGCAACGTGGAACATTTATCAGAAACATTAAGTACACGCCAAAATGTTTATTTACGGTATTAAAAAGTATTTGTAACTTATTTGATTGAATTGGGGGTGACAAGCTATAAGTTGTATTGCTATAATTATAAAGATAAAAGAATGTATGAAAAACATATTGATTATAATAATCAACATACCTTACAGACGTCGGGGACTGCTCTTCATCTATAAAGTCTTTATCTGTTAAACTCCCACTTAACTGAGAAGAACAGTCCAATGTCCTTTCAATTAAATATGCAGAATTTGACGAACATTCCGTTACGGAAATTGATAAAATGCTTATTGACTTTGAAAGTATGCTTACGTTAGACATCGATGAAGAAAATGACTCTTCAATACCATCTAAAAGTAAGGGTAAATCGATGCTTAGATTTGAATCGCTAAAGTTATGAGATGATTCAAAAACAAATAAAGTTTCACTAGATGTTTGATGATAATCATCCCAATGTTTATATTTATTTTGTATGTCTTCGTTTTCAAATGCATTGCGTGATGTTGTGTCTAACATTCTCACATCTTTCCTTTTTTTTTTAAATAGTGGTAGTGAATCACTTGAAACAGATGTTATTATGTTTTTGTTATTATTATAATTATTCTTGGAATCTCCGTTGTTTTTTGTGTATTCTTTGGAAGTAAAAGATGGCGCTCCACTTACTTGACCTACTGTCACTTTTATACCTTCGTTATCAGTGAATACTCCACCTTTTACTCCTGGTATACATTCGTCCGGACATGGGCACAATGATGAGATATCTGGTGAAGTAACTCGTATTTTAACGTAACTGTGCTTAAACCTTATTTTTTTTCTATCACAACCACAACCACGATCACAAGTAGTAGTTTTTACAATATCTTCGAATTCTTCGGTTATCCCAATTTTGGACTTACCAACTCCAATCGCCATTTCACCCCTTTTAATTTTATCAACCCCGCTTTTTCTGGATTTCATTTTTATTTTTCTTTCTTTTTCAGACGGTGTAACCTCTAAAGGACGTCCTCCAATTTCTTCTCCCGATGCAGATGTTTTTCTTTTTACCAAGACTGGTGATACGAATCCAATATCTGTCTTAATTTTTTTGATCAAATTTCTATCTGATGGAGTGCTTCCTTCCGGTATTGGCAAATCCGATGCGATTCTGCCTCTTATTATTTTTTCTTTTTGAACTTTCGATTTACCCTCTATTGGAGTTATTAATCCCGATTCTTTAGCTTTACGTAATTTCTCAGGAGGGATTCCGCTTACAGGAACACCCAAATTTTTACTTACTTTTTCCATTAATTTCGCCTCTGACACAGTTTTCGGTTCAGGTAACGAAAGTCCCTCTTTTGCTAACTCGGTAATAATTTTTTCTTTTTCTTTTTTTGACTTTCCTTCAAGAGGGGCTATGAATAAATCACATATACATTCATCGCTTGGTCCTGTACTTTCTTTCATTTTTTTGGCAGTCTTTGTATCAAGATTTTTTAATTCCAATGGTGGTAATGATTTAGCTCTTTTTTTCCTGACTTTTATTTCTGCTATCGGCGTCACGTATCCAGTCTCTGCTCTAATTTTCTTTATTAAATCTTTATCTGACAAAGTGACCCCTTCGTGTAGTGGCAACCCGGAAGCAATTCGTTCCTTAATTATTTTTTCTTTCTGAGCCTTTGATTTACCCGCTAATGGAGTTATTAAGCCAGCTTCTTTGCCACTTTGCAGCTTTTCAGGCGGAATTCCGCTTACAGGAATACCTAAATCTTTCCTTAATTTCTCTATTAACTTCTTTTCAGATAGAGTCTTTGTCTCAGGTAACGGAAGTCCCTCTTTGAGTAAACCAGTGATTATTCTTTCTTTGTCTCTTGCTGACCTACCTTTAAGCGGTGTAGCAAGTCCGGCTGTCTTTGCAGCTCTAAGCTTTTCTGATGGAATTTTCGTTACTGTTGATTTACTTCTAACGGCCGCCGGCGATGCGTATCCTGTCTCTGCCTTAATTTTTTTAATCAAATCTCTTTCAGATGGAGTGCTCCCTTCATGTAATGGCAAGCCAGTGGCAATTCGTCCTTTGATTATTTTTTCTTTTTGAGCTTTCGATTTACCCGCTAATGGAGTTATTAAACCTGCCTCTCTGCCTCTCTGCAGCTTCTCAGGCGGGATTCCTCTTGCAGGAATACCTAAATCTTTTCTTACTTTCTCTATTAACTTCTTTTCAGATGGAGTCTTTGTCTCGGGTAACGGAAGTCCCTCTTTGAGTAAGCCAGTGATAATTTTTTCTTTGTCTTTAGATGACCTACCTTTAAGTGGTGTAACGAGTCCGGCTGCCTTTGCAGCTCTAAGCTTTTCTGATGGAATTTTCGTTACTGCTGATTTACTTCTAACGGGAACAGGCGATGCGTATCCTGTCTCTGCTCTAATTTTTTTTATCAAATCTCTTTCAGATGGAGTGCTCCCTTCGTGTAGTGGAAAGCCAGTGGCAATTCGTCCTTTGATTATTTTTTCTTTTTGAGCTTTCGATTTACCCGCTAATGGAGTTATTAAACCAGCTTCTTTGGCTCTTTGCAGCTTCTCAGGCGGGATTCCTCTTGCAGGAATACCTAAATCTTTTCTTACTTTCTCTATTAACTTCTTTTCAGATGGAGTCTTTGTCTCGGGTAACGGAAGTCCCTCTTTGAGTAAGCCAGTGATTATCCTTTCTTTGTCTTTTGCGGACTTACTTTTAAGCGGTGTAACAAGTCCGGCTGTCTTTGCAGCTCTAAGCTTTTCTGATGGAATTTTCGTTACTGCCGATTTACTTCTAACGGTCGCCGGTGGTATGTATCCTGTCTCTGCCTTAAATTTTTTTATCAAATCTCTTTCAGATGGAGTGCTCCCTTCGTGTAGTGGAAAGCCAGTGGCAATTCGTCCCTTGATTATTTTTTCTTTCTGAGCTTTCGATTTACCCGCTAATGGAGTTATTAAACCAGCTTCTTTGGCTTTTTGCAGCTTCTCAGGCGGGATTCCTCTTGCAGGAATACCTAAATCTTTTCTTACTTTCTCTATTAACTTCTTTTCAGATGGAGTCTTTGTCTCGGGTAACGGAAGTCCCTCTTTGAGTAAGCCACTGATAATTTTTTCTTTGTCTTTTGCTGACTTACTTTTAAGCGGTGTAACAAGTCCGGCTGCTTTTGCAGCTTTAAGCTTTTCTGATGGAATCTTCGTTACTGCTGATTTACTTCTAACGGGAACAGGCGATGCGTATCCTGTCTCTGCTTTAATTTTTTTTATCAAATCTCTTTCAGATGGAGTGATCCCTTCGTGTAGTGGCAAGCCAGTGGCAATTCGTCCCTTGCTTATTTTTTCTTTTTGAGCTTTCGATTTACCCGCTAATGGAGTTATTAAACCAGCTTCTTTGGCTTTTTGCAGCTTCTCAGGCGGGATTCCGCTTACAGGAATACCTAAATCTTTTCTTACTTTCTCTATTAACTTCTTTTCAGATGGAGTCTTTATCTCGGGTAACGGAAGTCCCTCTTTGAGTAAGCCAGTGATTATTCTTTCTTTGTCTTTTGCCGACTTACCTTTAAGTGGTGTAACAAGTCCGGCTGCTTTTGCAGCTTTAAGTTTTTCTGATGGAATTTCCATTTCTGTTAATTTACTTTTAACGGCAACCGGTGGTACGTAGCCTGTCTCTGATCTCTTTTTTTTTATCAAATCTTTTTCTGATGGAGTGGTCCCTTCATGTAGCGGCAAACCAGAGGCAATTCGTCCCTTTATTATTTTTTCTTTCTGGGCTTTGGTTTTACCCGCTAATGGAGTAATTAATCCTGCTTCTTGGGCTTTTTGCAACTTCTCAGGCGGAATTCCGCTGACAGGAATACCCAAATCTTTACTTACTTTCTCTATTAACTTTGACTCTGATACAGTTTTTGGTTCAGGTAGTGGAATTCCTTCCTTTACTAAATCGCTGATTATTCTTTCCTTTTCTTTGGTTGACTTGCCTTCAAGAGGAGAATGAAAATAATCACATATACATTCATCGCTTGGTCCTTTACCTTCTTTCATTTTTTTGGCAGTTTTTGTATCAAGTTTTTTAAATTCTGCTGGTGGTAATAATTTTCCCTTTCTTTTAACATATTTTATTTCTGACTTAGGTTTTCTTTCTTTCACTGCACTTCTTTTTGAAACTGTTTCTTTTAATTCTGCAAGTGGTTTAGCAGTTTGTTGTATTTTTGCTATCAATGCTTTTTCTGATGGAGTTCGACCTTCTGGTAGTTTAATTCCTATATCTGCTTGTTTCCTTAATAAGTCCTCTTTTTGATCTGAATTTTTACCTTCCAATGGCGTTATTAATCCAGCAGCTAAAGCTTTTTTGTATTGTCTTTTTTCGTCGGCAGTTTTAGGTTCTGGGGGTAGGCCAAGATCATCTATAACTTTGGAAATCAACTTTTTTTCCGAATCACTTTTCCCTTCTGGTAAAGGAATGCCATTTAAAGCTAAGCCCCTTAATATCTTTTCCTTTTGTGCTGGTGTCTTGCCCGTTAATGGCGTTAAATAACCTGCAACTTTAGCTTTAAGCTGTTTTTCAGATGGTACTTTAAATTCAGAAGGTGGCCTTAAGCCTTCTTCGATCTTTGTTATGAGCGCTTTTTCGGAAGGTGTTCTACCTTGAGGTAGAGATAATCCTAATTCTGCTTGTTTTTTTAATATATTTTCTTTTTCTTGAAAAGTTTTACCTTCTAGAGGAACTATTAATCCTTCTGCAAAAGCTTTTTTGTATTTTTTTTTATCTGATTCATTTTTAGGTTCCGGAGGAAGTCCAAGTTCATATCGGACTTGGTTAATTAAACTACTATCTGACTTAGTTTTTGCCGTTGGTAGTGGAAGTCCATTTAAAGCTAGACCCTTAAGAATTTTTTTTCTATCTTCTGCAGTTTTACCTTCCATAGGTGTTAACAAATCTTCTTTTTTAATTTTTTCTAATTTTTCGGGTGGTATTTTTGTCGAAACTTCACTTACTGCTGCTGCAGTTTTTTTATATGACTCTCTTCTAGTTTTAGGCCGAGGGATGGATGCAGGAGTTTTAACTTTTTCAAATAATACTTTTTCAGATGCTGTTTTGGGTTCTGGTAATGAAACGTCAGATAGCTCAAGTTTCTTTAATGCAGCTTCCTTTTCCTCGTCAGTTTTTATTTGCTTTAAGGCCAATAACTCTTTGCTCTTTATTTTCCTTTTGCCCTTTTTTTCTTTTATCCCTGCTTCGACAGCTCCAGTTTTACGTAATTCACCTAGTCGTCTCTCCTCTCTCGGAAGGTGTCCACAAAGTATACAGTTACAATGATCACAATTTTTTTTCTTATAACAATCGTATAAACTTTTCATGACCTCAAACATGGCATCCGAGTTGCACGAACAACAGCAACTTTCTTCTTGTGTATTTAATTGACATCGATAAACATCCCATTTGGCGAATTTAGGTATTTTTAAATAATTCTGGGAACCTGGTAGCGGTCTAATCTTGTGGAAGTTGAGAAGAGAAGCTGAGTATTTAGTCGGTTTATCATTACCGGTATTATTTAGTTCAAACGTTGTTGTACTATTTCGTTTCAATGTATATACGGGATTTAATGAATCGTATAATGATGATAATTTACATTTCTTTTTTCTATGCACAATTATCGTAACGTCTTTATGTAACGTTTTATTATTTTTATTAAAGTATTTATTCGAAATTTCATTTATTTTTACACGGCTGGGGTTAGAATTATTTCTTATTGAATTTTTAGTATCGCTTGAATATGATATTTGTTTCTTTGAATTATTAATTTCTCTACATCGCATTAGATATTTTATTTTCTTATCATCCACCATTGTCATTTCTACAAATACACATGAATTATAAAAATATAAATATTAACCGAAACTAAAGTGATATACAAACAAACATTTAACATAACATAACTAAATGTTTATACGATATCACCCGTGCGAGAGCCATGCTGAAGCATATCTAACGCAATAATTGGGCAGGTTCGACCGAAATGATACCACGGCCTCACAGAATACTCAACGTGAAACGATACTTCTATTATGTTTCGCTGAGTAGGTAAGCTTATCGGAGGCCCTTAAAAATGCCGGCATAAATATCCGGCAACATAACCAATTCGCGGAATGCGACGCGGTTGTCCATGTGCGGCCCACCTGCTCCGTTGTCCACATTATCATAAAAAATATACAGACAGACGTCATTGCTGACCTTAATAAATTTAAATTATTTACTACTTATATTTTACCTTTTAAATCTCTGAAATGGCAAACTTAACCCATTGTCAATACTATAGTTACTATAGTTTGATCTATACTTATGATTGTTTGAAATTTACATGAAAACAATTTACAAAATTCGCCAAAATTTTAATTATTCGATTAATATTCAATAAACTATATTGTGAGGTTGACGACCCTGTTGAAGGGTAGTAAAATATATCTTGAGACTAAGAAATGCCTTTCTATAAGACTATCAACTAAGGTATTTCCTTATGAACATGACCGTCAGAGTACATGACAAATAAAGTAATAAATATGTAAAATAAAGATACTGATTACTAATCTCAACTGTAGAGAATAATATACAAGACGCATGCCAACTAATGTGTTATAAATTATAAAATTGTATGAGATATATAATTTGTATTGCATTTAATACCAACGTATATACTACGTAATAATCAATATTACATTATATCTCTTAGGAAGTCTATGTTTAACAGTTGTAAATAGTATTCTTGTGAACCTAAACTTACAAATATGTAGTTCTCCCTAGACCTACCTTCTATTTACATTATACAATAGAGCACTGACAAATAAATTATATTTTTTCACTTTAATTTGTTACGGGTATCATATTACATATTTTTTTACATACTTTAATTTTACCGAAATTTTGACACTGAAACAATTAGTAGATACTGTCAATATTTATCCTGTCTGGCCATCTTGCTAGTAGATGTTTCGTAAGATCATAGATACAAAATTTATGTGATTATGTTGCAAGGTAATGTTATTTGTTTGTTATAAATATTAAAATCGGATATTTAAGAAGCTCTCATAGCATTATTCATTAACAATGGGAGGCGAAAACATTATATGTTAAAATTTCTACCATGTTCAACTTATATTCGACTAGCCCTAGTCGCTTTTCGGATAAATTTCATTGGTTACGATATTGCCTCTACGCAAAGTTAGAGCCATATAGCCTGCCGCGGGGAAAAAAGAAAAAATAAATAGGATTCTACGCAGAAATGGCAGCAAAAACCTCGTTTACCGTAAGCGATGGCGTGGACACCTTCGCTCCCAGCCTCACATTCGGTGACACACCGTCCTTCCCTCTCAGGTGTATCTCTCTTCCGTGACGGACCAGGCCGCGGAGTATCTCGCAGAGGCCCTTGCACTAGTTGCGGCAAAAAAAATTATCGGTGAGGCCGCTAACTCGCCTCCAGCCCGCGTTAAGTTGTAAAGGCTATTTTAGACAGCAGAACGAAGCGCATTCAAAAAAAAGTTTAACTTACATGAATCAAATTTAAAAATTAGTTGCCGAATAAGTGGCGTTATGCCAAGCGTTATGCCAAGCAATGGGAATACTATTTTAGTATGTTTATTCACGTAATAAACATACGAAAAGAGCATCATCGTGTATCTTGGGTGACAGATTTGTGTTTTTAATCTTATGGTAAATTTACGTGCTTGCCAAGCCATGAAAACTGAAATGCCATGGCATGAAAACCAGCACAAACGTCATAATGAAGTCGGGTTTTGCTGCGGCAAGACAGTATCCATATGCTGTTATCTGGGGGTGGCGGTGTTGTGCCGCAATCTCATTGTTATCTATCCATATAGGAGACCTACCTGCACCGTTGTCTGCTATACCATCCAAAAAATAGGAGCGTGATAGGGGTTCGAGCTGTAGAGCGCCACATCTTACTAATAATGATATAAACGTGATGGTAAGTAGGGATGAATGGATGTTTGTTACATTTTCACACAAAAGCTAATGAATAGATTTTAATGAATCTATTCAATAATATAACTTGCACAAAAAATATTATAAAGTGTAATAATAAATCAGAAAAAATTATACCACTACTAGAGAGCCGAATACAGAATGTACAGTAGAAATTTACCTCTTAGATTGGTTTACAAATAAGTTACGAAGAGTATATATCTATATTTTATTCAGTGGCAGGCCACATCGCATGCAGAGCAGATGGGCGATGGGGCCGAAGAGCGCTAGAGCGGAAACCACGGATTGGCAAGCGCAGCGTATCACATTCACCCACAAGATGGACAGACGATGGATGCTGGCCGCTTCGCACAGGTATGCGTGGAGGTCCAAAGGGAAGGCCTATGTCCAGCAGTGGACGTCTTACAGCTGAGATGACGATGACGATGATGAATATCGCTAAAAGGTAAATAAACAAAATTTTGTTGAATTGTTTCACTATGAAGGTAACTGACATCATGGATTAACGCATTGGATATAATTTATAATGCTATTGTAGTAAATTGGCCGAAAACGTGTCACATAAGTCGGACTCAGTAGCGTACTGAACAGAATGGCGTCTGCTGGCTCCACTAATAAATCATAAATGAAACCATAATTTTAGGCCTTGTTATGACTAAAAGGCGCCTCTCGTATCTAATTAAGAATTCATGTCTTAATTTTTATTGTTCTTAGTCATAAACACGCCCGTTTATTCTACGACAATCGGCTTAAATGTATCATCAGTCACGCGTCAATCATTCAATGGGTAATTACTAAGATGAGTTTGCATATTTAATGAAATAAAAACTTCGATTTAGAATATTAGAAAAAATAGCGAATATAAATACTTTTATAAAACTTGTCATTTTCAAAATTTTACATTACTGTGAAACGAATGTGTTGGAATTCCATTTTAAGAAACTTCAAATCGATTTAAATCTATTTCTATACTCATGCCATCGATATATATCGAAAATATTCATATAGTTAATCCCAATTTTCACAAAATATTTGACGTCTAATTCTAACGAGTGTGACATAAGCAAAGCTACTGATTATTGTGACCACATGGAAACTTTACATTTAGTTTTCCTGTCTCATCTTAGGTACAGGACTAAGGCGCAAATATGATAGGTTTTCTACGAGACCCATATCAAAAGATGTACGAAATGATGTACTACCATTTACTATTACTCTTTGAGTGTACGTCTTGCCTCGACAAAGAGAGGACTAAATATTTTTAAACTTGTTAATTTATTTAACTTTGCCAAAAAATATAAATGTACATGCATATGTAAATATATAATATACCCTACGTCAAAGAATTATAAAATATTAAATTAATATTCTTCGCCACCTTCACCCTCACCCTCACCAGAGTCCATTCCCACTTCTTCATAATCCTTTTCTAAAGCAGCTAAATCCTCACGAGCTTCAGAAAACTCACCTTCTTCCATACCTTCACCAACGTACCAGTGCACAAAAGCTCTTTTTGCGTACATTAAATCAAACTTATGATTTAATCTAGACCATGCTTCAGCTATAGCAGTGGTATTAGACAACATGCAAACAGCGCGTTGGACTTTTGCCAAATCCCCACCTGGCACCACTGTAGGTGGCTGATAATTTATACCAACTTTAAAGCCAGTGGGACACCAATCGACAAATTGTATGGTGCGTTTAGTTTTTATGGTACCTATGGCTGCATTCACATCTTTAGGCACAACATCTCCACGATATAACATGCAACAAGCCATGTACTTTCCATGTCTAGGATCACATTTAACCATTTGATTAGCTGGTTCAAAACAAGCATTTGTTATCTCTGCTACTGACAACTGTTCGTGGTATGCCTTTTCCGCAGATATCACAGGAGCATAAGTTACTAAAGGAAAATGAATACGAGGGTACGGTACCAAGTTGGTTTGAAACTCCGTCAAGTCTACATTTAAAGCACCATCGAATCTTAGAGAAGCCGTGATGGATGACACAATTTGTCCTATTAGACGGTTCAAATTGGTGTAAGTCGGCCTTTCTATATCCAAGTTTCTTCTGCAGATGTCATAGATAGCTTCATTATCAACCATGAATGCAGCATCCGAATGTTCTAATGTAGTGTGTGTTGTCAGGATGGAATTGTAAGGTTCTACGACTGCCGTTGATATTTGGGGAGCAGGATATATAGCAAACTCAAGCTTAGATTTCTTTCCATAATCTACAGACAACCTTTCCATCAGCAAAGACGCAAACCCTGAGCCAGTTCCCCCACCGAATGAATGAAATATGAGAAATCCTTGAAGCCCTGTACATTGATCGGCCAATTTCCTCACTCTATCTAATACTAAATCAACTATTTCTTTACCAATCGTGTAATGACCTCTTGCGTAGTTGTTAGCAGCATCTTCTTTACCTGTTATCAGCTGCTCGGGGTGGAATAGCTGTCTATACGTTCCTGTTCGGACTTCATCAACAACAGTTGGTTCCAAATCTATAAATACGGCTCTGGGCACATGTTTGCCAGCACCAGTTTCACTAAAAAAAGTATTGAAGGAATCATCACCTCCGCCAACCGTTTTATCAGATGGCATTTGCCCATCAGGCTGGATGCCATGTTCCAAGCAATACAACTCCCAGCAAGCATTGCCTATCTGAACTCCTGCTTGCCCTCCGTGTATAGATATACATTCACGCATCTTTTATTGGTTTAAGAAATTTTTAATCTTAATATAATATAATTTAGTTGCTTTAATATTTGATAGCACGTTGTATTCACTACGATCTAACTTTGAAATGACAAAATACAAAATAAAATGTAGTCGCTCATGTATTCTATCCGAATTCAAAATTAAATATTTTTATTCTCCTCTAATTTTTTCTGTCCTCGAATAGTTAGGTTTCATTGTATTCAATTCATATTCACAACATATGAATCCTTTTTAGAAAAAATATTATTATTTTTAAAAATCCAACCGATGTCTTAGATATTTTTGAATAATAAATACTGCGTCTTCCGAAAGAATCTAAGCCAAAGTTATAAAATAAACGAAAGATTTTTATTCTTTTCAGAATAACATATTAAAAAAAATCTTTCATAAATTGTATTTGTGTGGTGCTTCACCACCGTACCACACATTAAAAGTTGCAGCACAGTACCCAACAGGTCTTAATACCCAAAGCTAAAGAATGTTTCACAATGTAATTACTATATATATTTATCAGATTTCTTAGCAAAAAACCCAAAGGATTGTTTAAAGAAAACACATCATTAATGTTTTTATAACAAGTATTAATCCCAATCAAATTTTACATGTTTTGTACAATTACGGGATTATGACCGTAATAAAACAAAGAAAACTTCAGATAAGTAGTCGTGGCAAAAAATGTGGATAGTGCTTAGAAGAGTTATTAGGGTCTATGTAGTTAACTTATTATGGGGCTTGGTTCCCGTTAAATCCGCCAATCCGTGCATCTTGTGTCTATGGAACGACTGACTACAAAGTAGTTACCATTTAAATATAAGCGAGAGTCGGCAAGCTTGAATCTGTGGGAAGCATTTAATCAAGACTCGTCACCCAAATAAAAGATACCTAACAATAATCCATGTATAAATCAGATACATCGGTGTAATTGACATCTTTAAATATACATTACATACTATGGGTTCTAAATATGATGTCACAATAAGAATTACAATACTTGATACATTCACAATATACAAACACATTGAAGCATCTACGAGTATAATCAAAATTATGAAATAAGAAACATAGGAACATTTTAAATATTTTAATCGAGAATTATATATTAAAATAATTGATATATATATATATATATATATATACAAACTTATTCTATGATAGGAAAGATTTTTGTGCACTAGTGTTTTAAGAACA
>JAAAKR030000030.1:656850-669422 GCA_010014985.3 Delias pasithoe
ATATATATATATATATATATATATACAAACTTATTCTATGATAGGAAAGATTTTTGTGCACTAGTGTTTTAAGAACAGAGGTTTCAGCTATCATCTATATATTACTTATGCATTCGATAAATTGTGCGCAAAAGTGTTTCAGGCTTGAAAACACATTTTGTGCGTCAGAGATTAAAAGTGCTTATTTCTAATTGAATGCAACAGTTATTTTTTTCAAAATGTTATATCAACTGAACGAAAATAGTATAATGGGTAGGATTATCTTGGAAGCCACAGATTTCCCTAACAAATATACAAAGTAAGTACCTCTCATCCTATGAATGTTTGTGTTAGGATTATTATTTTACGCCTATTTTGTGTCAGAAGTAATTAGTTTTTGCCTTTTCTAAACTACTGTTCATATATATTCAAGATAAGTTTACACATAAAAATCACATTTTAGTACTTAAAAAAATATCGTAGTCACTGCGAATCTATGCATGGGCCAGTTATCATAGAAATCCATTCAACGTTGTAGGCCGTGTTAATAAGTTTACGCACTTGGATAGGCAGCCGCCCTTCAGCCTCTGGAATTGAGCAGCTACTAGAGACACACGGATAGGCAGACATCGACTACAACTCGTCGTAACTCGTGATACCTAGCTAATAAACAATTGAATGTTTTGTCCTCTAGGGCGTACTAAGTAAAAGCTTTACATTTTAGAAGTTTTCACAAGGTGTATAATTTACCATATCCTATATTTTCCTAAATTATAAGTAATACGATTTTTTTATTATTCACTAACACTAAAACTTAAAATATCTATTTGCACATGATAAATTATAAAGTAATAACATTCTGAGCTACTTATGATTACCACATCGTGGGACTTACGTAAGCAATCAAAACATAACTGATAACAAATAAAATACAATACTACTCAATTCCTGCAACTGCAATAAAATATTTCGACCACAATCATATTTTATTTATATTCATTACAATATTAGTTATTATTTGCCATTTAAGATATGACTTTAATTCATTATTAATAAGTAACAATAATTTATATTGATGAGCAAAAGGAGAATAAAAACATTCGTAATGTATAATTATTTATAAAAAACAACAATAATAATATAATAAAGTCACAGCATGTTTACCTATAATTTCCTTTGTACATATTCGTGACAAAATGTGTGATTATTTGTTTATCGAGTTTGTAAGCACTAGTGCACCGGTTGGTACTATTCAACACGAGATTAAAAGACTTTTCCAAAATAATAAATTTATTTAAGATATATATTTTGTACATAACTGAAAACTTAATAAACTAATCTTTATTACTAGATTTAAACCTTTCTCATTCGGTCTGAGCTTAAAATTACCTTTCCAAGTTACTATTTCAGTAAGAATGTTGTTCTCTGTCTTGTGTTTTTTATGTATATAATGAACAAGTTCTAACGATATAACAAAATTAATTTAAAAATAATAATTACCTCTTCACGCGTGATATTAGTATGTAGTATGTTAATTTATATTATATATTATTATTGTGGCGTAAAAGTCCAAAAAATATTATCAAGTTATCAAATTAAGTCTCAATCGTCGTTATATTTACTTCATAAAACGAATGACGTATTTTTGGCAAGTTGTAATCTCGTGTAAGTGAAAAACAAATAGTACCAACAGCGCGGCGGTTCGTTTCCTAGCGATGGGGCCACATGTCCCAATAATGTCAACACACTCGTTATACCCATTTTATGTTTTCATAAATAATTTAATTACTAGCATATAGTCATCATTTTCTTAGCTTTCATATATCTATCGACCATTGAAATCTTTGACATTCATATATTTGTTCTGTCTCTTTGCCTTTTAATTCACCGCCATTTGGGCGTCGTTCAGGCACCTATTGCATTTCAGATCCAGAGTTCGAAATCCAGAGAAAAAAATTATTGATTTGCTTACAAGGCAGAAACCAGCGACTTGTTTAAAAATAAAATGATCAGTGGAACAGCGTGTTTCTCATGTTCTACAAATAGGTTTAGAGGTTTTACTTTTTATTAAATAAAGTATTGATGTCTAATCACATCATAATAATGTTCAGAAAGAACTACCTAAACTCCCTCAAGAGTAAACTCCTGGGATAATACACGAGTCCTTTATTATTCTTTTATTCATATTCACTAAATATATATTAATAATAACTAACTAAGTTTTATCAGTATTGCTGCAAGTGAATGTTTGCAGCGGTTGAATCTTAACTGTTGGACTTCGAGATCCGTAATCATTCAGCATAGACCCCAAAAAATGATCTCTACTTGGCAGTAGTTCATCTTATTTTACCAGCTTTTAGATTTGATATCGATCAACTTTATTCGTAACGATTCATATCTTGAAACTTTAGATTTAATTAAATTCTCATTTAGTAAAATTTTTGATGCATTTAAAGTGGGTGTAAGAACCGACACGTACCTGAGTATGCTCATTTATATATAATGTCATAAAATGACAGACTAATGTACTATATTAACTTTACGCCGTGACTTACATACTAGTTTTGTTTTAATAATCTAATCACATCAATTTAGAACATTTGTTGTGTGGTAGTGATAGAGGTGCGGCCCACCGTTTGGCGCTTGAGTCCACGAAACAAGAAGCTGGCGGCGGCCTTGATCGGCGCAACGAGTGGCGCGTGCGCATTGCTCCCCCATTGTCAGACGTCGCCCGCCGCCGGGAACCGCGGAGGCGGCAGCGGCGGCGGCGGACGGCCCGCCTCCCCGCCACCGGACGACTGTTCTGACACTGCGACGCAGACAATTCAACTCAACACACAGCACACAACTCTATACATTTTAAATATTGAATGGTTTAACTGTATTCCGAATTTTACGTCGTTCATATTCATTACGATCGTTACACTACTGTCCTTGTTTTAAACAAACCTATGGTTGAGCAGTCCAATATCAACGAATCGATCGATTTTATTGACATACTTATAGCATTACAAGTGAATTTTCTCAAATGTATACTTGCGTAACATATATTCATCACTTAATTGCAATATAATTCTAAAAATCCCAAACATCTTGTATCTGTGTTTTATTCGTACCTTTGTTCATACCTTTGGACCGTTCAAGTTTCCCGCAAGTAAATTTATTACAATTGTTTACATCTAGCTCTCCCTTGTCGGCTAAGGTAAGTAAAGCTCTTTGTTAAGTACAATAAACTTACATAAACTATTATTATTTATGTAACAATATTATCGTTATTAATCGTAATGTAGGTACCAAAATCATAATTTGAAAAACTTACACAGATTTAAGCAGAATTAATTAACGTGATTCAACACAGAATAAAATTTAAATATTATAACAACGTAATATTATGAAATAAGTAATGTTTTAGCATAAATATTTGTTCCATTTAAGTTTCAGTCGATTGCACCCGAATCTAAAGTTAAAAAAAAAATAGTTTTCAATAACATTCCAACCACTATGCGTTTTAGTTATACTGCTGGCTTTTCACGTCCCTTTAGTGGACCGCCGCGCCGGGAACTTCACTCACTGAGCAAATTACAGTACAAGTGGATACTATTTCATGCTGGTATTGAATGAGTTTGAGGTATTCCGGGCGAGCCATTATATGTCATATTGGTGCGTAAGTATATACTCGTATATGCTGCAGCATGTCTTTCCGACGCATAATACATTTTTAAGACTGCATACTGCAGTCTATAAATGATTATTAATTTTTCATCCAAATTATACCCAAATTGGTTATGTTACCCCATCATCGACCTGCTGTCTAAGATTTTCACTTAGACAATTAAGTAAAACACGGTGGATGCACTACTTAGATCTTAGCTAGTACTTAAACGTAAATATTTGTGATAATACACGAAAATTGTTTTGTTCTCAACCAATCTCGCAATCCTCTCGGCGCGCTGTTACCCTATAGTGCCTTAAGTAATACTTGAACGGCCCACTTATTTATAAACACTGAACGATATTTTTACTTATATATTCTAAAAAAGCACACACTCTAAATCTTGTATGTAATATACATGGAAATACGAATTGTTATAACATGCAGAGAATTAATTCTCAACAGACGGAACAACGCATACCGGTGTAAAGCAACAAACGTAAATATTAGACATTAAAGAGCATCAACGTGTATAGTAATTGATTAAAATAATGAAAGCGTGATGTAGCCAGTACCTACCATTCTACAAAATATAATACCATGGACTCCATATAAGAATAAGACATTTCAAACTACTGTTGATAATAAACTTTGATCAGTGGCACACGGAAAGTAATGAGAATGATCTCTGTACTGTAATCAAAGATCACGATTGTAACACAACATCGTTAACTACAATATCGAACTATTTTATGGTGAATGATGACTATAGAAGTATAAGATAGTCTGTCTATTGTTGAACGGTTCTCACGTGAATCATGTTTTTCATCGACGGGGGCAGGCGGCGGCGGCGGCAGCTGTTGTTCCAAAGCGTTCACACAATTCATCATGCTTCCATAGAGTCGGCTGTCACGAAAACTGTCCCTGTACATATGACGGCATAGTCATACCTAAGCCTAGAAGGGACAATCCAATTCTTCTGGCGCCATGCATCAGACTGTTTCAGGCATTCACAAGGTATTTTGGGAAAACTTTTAGATAAACAATAGTAGCGCGTTAGAACGAATCCATATTTGTATATGTAACTTAATATTTTGTATACAAAAGTTTGATTGGGTGCGATACAAGTTTAATTTAGGTTTTTGTCTTTTACTGTGTCAACGTCGACAAATCTTTTAGACGAATTTTATTAAAGTGAGCCATACGTTTAATTTATTAACCGTGTTTTATCAATTGTACTAGGCCATTCCGTGAGAAGTGAGTGAGAGTTAGAAATAATGTATAACACAGACAAAATTATTAAGATTACCCCACGTGCGTCGCGTGCGTAGAGTTTATGATGTCGATATGAAATCGTGCCACTGTCGGACATGAACGTGTTGAACACCAGTGTAACCAGTGTAGGCGATGTTTAATGACGAACACAGGGTGTGTGCGTTGTTACAAAAATATTATAAAAAATTCTGCAAACTTAAATTTCTACACTTACCTGCCATTTGAATTCCGGAACAATGCTAATATCTCCTCGAAGGTCTTGTTTTTAGTTTCAGGAACTTTCTTATACGTAAATATCCAAAAAATTGCAAGAAATACACTAAAAGGCAGGAATGTATAGTTCTCCAGTAGGGCCTGAAAACAAAATATACGTACGTACGGTTAAGACAAAAAACCATGAAGAAATCCTGGAATGGAATCCTGAGGGGTATTCATATAAATATTTATTTTTAAATGATTGGTGAGACAGATGTACATGTATAAGTCAGGAATAAATCCTTTTTTTTAATAATGCCAAATTGTTTCATATCAATTTGTCGTTAATGAAAGAAAATATTACCATATAGATATAGAATTACCTTCATGCTTGGAAAGCCGATTCCAACAATGAAATTGGCCATCCAATTGACTAAAACTGCGATAGCCATTGCGCTTGGCCGAGGTCCTTGTGAGAAAAGTTCGGCAGTGATTAACCAAGGAATTGAACCCGGCCCCACAGCGAAGAAGACTACGAAGCTAAGCGTAGACACCACAGAGAGGTAGCTCATCCAATCTATCATTTCCTGCACATAGCCGAAAAACTCCTATCAGGGGATAGCATAACAGTTCTTTCCTGTCACCGACCGAGGCCGAAATAAATCGCAAACATAAATGTTACCACACACTTGTCTGTCTGTGTATGTTTTTTTGTTAGTTCAGTTATAATCTGACTGATCGTTCTGTGGCCCAACACAAAGTGCTAGATGAGCAGTGAGACAATTGAGAAAGAAAAAAAACTGTTTCAAGAAGCGACCTTCATAAAGAATAAGAAATTGTGCTAGTATTTAGCAAGTGGCACAAACCCGTTGTTCTGGCTGTAATGCGTTTGCGTGAAGTGCTTTCTGCTTTTGAGCAGAGTTGTGTGAAAATACCACTTCAGTATCCGCGTGCGACGGAACTTCTTATGAAAAAACATTACTCTTTTCTTTCTTAACAAACCTTCACTATTCGAAAATTAGATTATCAATTCGACGTGTATTTCTTTTTAAATCTCAATTTTGTTTTGTGTATTTAACAAAATGTGTATTAGCTGTATGCATAATATTTGTTTCCTAACATTTACATTTGACAATTTATTTAAGTTTTCGAAAAAGAGTACGGTTTCGGAAACAGGAAAGTCGCAGTGGGAGGGGGAAGGTGATATCTACTGCAAAGCAAAAGCAAAATATATAACCACACGTGCAATACGAATGACTAATTGGCGGCGAAACTTGTGTCACATTGCGAAATATAATGAATCGTTTTAATTATGACAATAAATTCACGATTCGTATGGTACAAAAGTATGAACACTATTGATAAATAATATATGTATAAAATATGTCATATTTATTGTTAAAATATTAAAACACTTGGAAATAATCGAGAAACTTTAATAAAGAAAGAAGAAATAATGATTTCAATGACATTCATGACAAAAAAGCGTGCAAAGCAAATTATTATATTAAAACTATATAGGAGATGTTTTTAAATAAAATAGTTCATCGTTATATTTATCCACTTTAACTCACCTAAAATATTAGTAGGATAATTACTTAAAAAACATCTCCGTACAATACAGTTAATTCTAAAAACAATTCATGCTTTACACAAAATTCGTGATACTTAATCCGTGTAAAATATTCAACAAATTACAATTGATCGGAAATAAAGTTTATATTATATTATTACGGGATGAAGTATCATATATTTTATTCATTTATAAAAGTTTACATTAATTGGATTTCAAGTAATGAGTCTCTATATATAAACAGTATTAAGTAAAAGTATGCATCACATTTTATATATTCAATTATTAACGATCGATAGCTCATTAAGTTCAACTCGAAGATAAAAATTCCTTCGTCCCGGACTGGTTATAGTACTTTGCAATGAAAATATTGTTCTTTTTCAGTCCTATAGGATTCATAAAATCATTTCAGAATGTTATATTATTTCCATTATGTAATTTTCTTAATCTATATTCAACACACCTTTATAAGAAAAGAGATGGTGATAAAGATAGAGAAGATGAACATTCCACCAAGACCATAAAGATGTAGAGTCCGGCGACCGGTACGATCCATAAGAGGCAAGGAAACCAGAGTCATGCCCACCATGATAGCGCCTATTCCCATTGTCGCGAATTTCGCCGACTCTTCCGTGAGTCCCGATGAAGTGAATAGAGAGGTTGAGTAGTAAAAAACCTAGGACAATCGACTTTTATTAATACATGCACAAACGATTTATAAAAATCATTATTCTCAAATTTTAGCTTTGTGCATCGGAAAAAATTTCTCATTGAAAGTGTTTGTCTTGATTACTATTCGTATAGTAGTGAATGTTGACAGTAACGTTACCGCATTGATGCCGCTGAGCTGTTGGGAGAGTTGCATCACGACGCCAATAAGTAGAGGTGCACGGAGAGTTGGGGAACAGAGTAACTCTCTCATCGATATTGACGCTTCTGCCTGTTGAGCTCTTTCTTCTGCACGCATTTCTTCTATATCTTCTTCAACCTACACCAAAATTAAAGTATTCCTATGCACATTTTAGTTTTACCACAAACTGCAATTGATATATTTTAAGCTTACCTGATTACTAGCTCGTAATCTTCTCAATGCTCGTCGAGCCTCCTCTTCCCATTGACGAGTTATAAGCAGATAGCGTGGAGATTCAGGGCAAACGGGCAGTAGCAAAAGTTGCAAAATAGCTGGGCATACGGCCAACCCTAACAGAAAATATGGTTTTTAATCATCTGATTGGTACATTCTATATCACATAAAATGTTTACAGTAATTTTACCGAGAAGAATTGGCCAGCCGTCATCGGTACCAAGTATTTGTTCAATGCCAAGTACTTGAGACAGGAGTAAACCTATTGTGACCGCCAGCTGATTTACAGTGCCTAGCCCACCGCGAAGGTTCAAAGGCGCAATTTCAGATATGTACATTGGCACTAGAGACGTATTGAGTCCTGCAATTTTTTACAACAAATTGTTTAAATAATTTTACATTATTTATAAAGTTATTCCCAAAATATGTCTTATATAACAAGTGTAAATGACTTGTTAGCTTTAAAAATAATGTCGTACTTATTTGAAACTCATTAGCAAACGTGACTTATTTAAACATTAATTACATATATAAATATATATGTGTGTGTGTGTGTGTGTAATTTAGGTCCCCTATTTCAATGTAATATATAAATATATAGATATATGTTTACGATATATTAAATATAAAACAGGGATGGGTCCTCCAGATCATAATGCGTCTACATTATAATCGGGAAAATGTTTCTCTGTTTAAATTAAAATATTTACCGCAATTGACGCCGATGATAAATCTACCGAAAAATAGCATTTCATAGCAATGCGATATCTTTGTAAATCCCATAAGACTGGCGCCGCTAATACCAAGAATGTTATTGAGCAATAGTCCGCCTTTCCTGATAGGGAAAACAAAAGCAATGGAATAACGTTAACTTTATCAAACTCCAAATGCGTGCTTTAGAAACGCTGACTGATATATTTAATATGATACCTTCCAAATCTATTTGCAATCATTCCACCCGAAAAGCCACCAAGCATCCCCCCAATAGCAAAAATGCTCACTGCTATGGAATACAATGTGTTGACAGCATCCTCCTGAATATCCTTTCCATAGCGGTCCTTGTACACATCCTTCATAAAGTTTTCGATATTCTGAAGATCATTAATAATAAATCTTGGATTATTTATTTATATTTGTAACTAGAACTTCTCCTTATATATAAAAACAAAATGTGTTACCACAATAACAATAATTAAAATAACATTGCTCCTTTTACAGTATTAGTATTCGGTTTCAGGTTTTACATGTTTTTAGCATAAACCAGCATAGATATTATTATAAGGCACGCTGTTGATGAATGCCACTTTATTATAAAAAGTTTGATAATACTATTACATTTTTAAACTACTATTATATATTTATATCTTCTGTTTACGTCGATTCTCTAAATTTAAGCCACATACCAAAATTAAAACTGAAGGAAGGTACGAAAATATTAAATATACATTCTCTAGAAAAACATCTTAAAGGATTATTTATTCTTTACTATAATTAGTAAGAATGTCATATAATTAGTTTGTAATATTATTAACAACCACTACAATATAGTATTTCTCTCACTCTGCCAGGAGCGTTGATGACGCCAGTGTTGTAACCAAATTGCAGCATTCCGAGGACCGCGGCTAAGATCGCGTAAGACAGGAAGAATGTTAAACCCTGAAAATTAAATATTTTCTGGTTGTATAAATCTAATAGTAATTTCTCGCTCAGACTTGAGAAAGAAATTGTATTGAAATCCCAGAAACCAGCTGTTGTTAGGATTGAACCAAGTACGTAGAATCTTGCAAAGATATGTAACACTATTGTCAAGCACAATTCGCAACTTTTCACATCACTAAAATACAAATACACTACCAATCTTGATTCATAGGTATAAATATTAACACAATTGCAAATGAAAATATTTTTCCTAACGTTCTTACTTGCTCCAGGAGTCTTAATTTCCGCCTTTGAGTATGTTCTTCAAGTCTATCCACATATTCTCGCAACTCTTCTATCTCTTCTTTCACCTGCTGCACCGTGTCTAATTCTTGCTTGATGGCAACCATGTCTCGTTTTACCTAATAGAGCAGTTTAAATTTCTATAAAAATTATGAATGGCAGGCTCAATGGAAGTTGAGTAGGAGTTTCCTCAACACGAGCATTTCTGTACCATACAAAGATTAACCATTAACAATATTTATATATAACTTTGTCATATTTTGAGTTGTATTACTTCAACGACTATTTATAAAAAAATGAATTCAGCCGTTTAACGCGTATTTTGGAAAGGTGAAGTACAATTTTTGTTACATGTGAATAGAACAGAGGTTATCCTTTAGTTATAACTCACCTCCGAGACTTCACTTTGACATGACTCAACACTCTTGGTGAGTTCTTGTAGTTGCGTCCTGATCTCGCAGAGAGCGACCGTTGTCTCGAGTTGTCGGTCGCCACGCTGTAACTCGTCCAGTTTGGCAGACAGATTCATACTCATCACGCTCACCTGTCGCTGAAGGCTGAATTCCCATTTAAACAAATCAATATAGATTCTGTAAGGCGTGGCGGTTTCAATATAATGTAAATAAATCAAAATATGAAGCAAGCACACAAATTAAACTTAAATGTACTAATTTAATCTAACGGTATTTTTTTAACCAGATGAAATATATCGATACTTCACTGCAGACAACTATTGTGAAGTTCTCTACAGATCAAATTAAAAGTCAATTTTTAATTCATATATTTATATGAATATTTATCATATTTATATAGAATTTATAAATATATCATAGTCAGGTTCAGTTGCTTGATGTCGTACACGTGTTGGTGTTTATACCGGTTAGTTACGATATAGATTGCCAAAAATACATTAACAATTTATAGACCAAATATGTCCTTCCATGTTCGTGAATATCGAGTAAATTCTAAAACTAAAATAAAATTTTAGGAAATATACTTATGTTTAGTTTTTTTACCTTACATAATATATAATAACTTACATAATATGTATATATAATTATCAGAGATATCTAGTCAAATTTAATTTCGAGATAGTAAAATGAAATGAAATTCGGATATAGGTACATATTACATTTAAAAGTTTTAAGGCAATTCTAATGCTAATATATATATATTTATCTTTATTTGTAAATATGCCGAGTAATAGTCATGTTAATAAGTAGATTATCATTTTATTTTTTAAATTATTTAACTTGTTTTAACCTTCAAAGATATGCAACTGAATAAATCGCACGTAGATGTTATAATAATCATACATAATGACACCGAGTTATCGGTGAAATTAATAACGTCGACTCCAGAACAAAACAAGATAAGTCATGGCCATTGTCTCTAATTTTGTACGGTTAACTATAGTTCGATGTTTTATGAAGTAAGGCAAAGTGGATGATGGATTAGACGTCGCGAGTTGCATCATAGTAATATCTGTAATAAATGATATTTTGGATGCTAAGCCAAGGTGAAAAATGTATAGACACATCGACACACAGAGTTCATGAATCGACAATGCAATGAAGCCAGTAACAGAGGCAGAAAGCTAAGGTTTTCGACATTTTTCTAGGGTCACACGTACCTAAGAAGAAGTTCCCTGAGTGTCGCCTCGTCTTCCTCCGTCGGCGCATATCGTGTCAGCTTGCCGCCGGCCTCGCGGCCCTCATGTTCCGGTACCGCTGTATCAAAAGCCTCTTTTATTTTCCTATTCGCTGTCGAAGCGTTGCCCATGCCCATATTAACTGACCCTTCTAATCTGAACGCACGCTACTCAAAATGTCTCCTATTAATTTAGAATAGTTTTTGATATTTATGCGTTTACTTGAATTCCCGTTATTATATTTTAAAACATATTTTATGCCATAAATCTATTTTGCAACAATATATTAATTGCTAGTTATGTAACAACTTCATTACATACTTATAATCGAACCAATATTGTCACCGTGCCGTCAATTAGTGCCAATGGCCACGACAGTAAATCATTTGAAATTATCAATATTAACTCTGATAACATAAATAAACATAAAATAGAAAAGCCATTATTCTATTTTGAACTTAGAGTAGAGAGATTTATTGTTAAGTCGCGAAACGTGATGTTAACAGAACATTGAGGGTTACTTGTTTTGTGGATCAATAAGTTTCAATTCTGATATAATTTCAGAAAATCACTGCTTGCCTACATCTTAAAACGTTATTGAATAACTTAAAAATAATGCTCGCAACAAAGTTTAAAAAACTATCATGCATCACAAAAAATTTAGTTACAGTTTAAATACAAATTAGTATAAGGTTAAATGTAATTACATGACAGGCAAAGGTTAGGTGTCCGAATTTGTTTCAAATTTTGATATACAATATAATATTAATTAGAAAAAGTAGCTTTTTGCAGTTGTAAGGACCGGCAAGAAAGCATTTAGTTGTTTTTCGGTATTTTAGAGACAGTTCCAACGAAAGCGTAGTTTAAAACGTTTTAAGGAATATAATACATCGTAACCGAGTAAAAAAAAATTCAGTTCGTTCTCAAATGTCTGAAACATTTTCTAGGTGTTTCAATTGCCGTTACCCTGAAATCACATCAATCGCATAATTATTTGAAACATATTACCGAAATTCAACTTCAGGGTTGTTTACTTTCTATATATGTAAGACAAAGAGAAAAGAGTTTATGACGGTAAAAAAGAAAAATGCCTAGACCATACGGAAATTTTTCATTGGATTCGTTAAAAAAACGCTGGAGGAAGAAGTAATATATTTCTAAATAAAAAATATAGACGGTATTCGTAGATGTGGGGTAGGAAATGCTAATCGTTCCGAAGGAC
>JAAAKR030000030.1:673559-689225 GCA_010014985.3 Delias pasithoe
GAGTTGATTGTGTTTCAGCATCAGCCCCTTTATATCCTAGTTATATATATCTCATTACCACACGTTCCACGGCTAAAGTTGGTACATAATGACGACCATATCGCCTCCGTTAACTAAATGTTTATCCTCAAAGCGTCACATCTAGCATTAATCGTAGGTAACAACTTTGTTTTCACCTACGCGAAAACTCATCGGCTAACGCTCGAGTCGTCTTATTTCATGACTTAATTGCAGAGTTTCGAGTTATCGCAGAATATGTTTAATTGTGCATATTCTCCCTCCGTGTGGCCATGCGATCTTGGACTATTCGGTTGCACTATGTTTTGTAATTTGTAACTGAACCCTGCAGGAGGTAGGAATTTCATCATACTTTGCTGTTTTCATTACCGTCTTCATGGGTTCGTCCCTCTTTATAAACATCTCTTTCGAAGAAATGTAATATTTGCTCATGATGTGTGAACATAGTTTGTTGAAGCGCCATTCCATGAAGAATCTAGCCCAGCTTTACAGACATACAGAGTCGTTCATTTGTGTGTCGACTCCTTGTATTTTAAGGGTTTGTAAGGCCCATGTGCGCTTAATTGACAGACTAACTTATGCCCTATAATGGTCACTGTTAACCCTTCGTCAAACAGTGCATATTTAGATGTATATGACACGTACTTTCCGGTCTTACAGGGCTGCGGGATACCATACTTTCAGTAATACGACTCGAGTTTATTGAAATATCCAATCACACAAAACAAAACCCAAAAACCAATCACATACATTTCCACTAAATTGCGTCCCATATTCGTCCATATTCTGGCCATATTAAAGGCAAGTTTCATCATCATCATCCTCAAGATTGGCTTTAATTAATTCAAATTCTCTTTATTTTTTCTTATACTCTTTTCTCTTCTCTTCTAGTTGTAGGGCGGTAGAACGCTCCTCATGTTCGACTTCTCCATCCATGATACCTGCCCTTGAGGCTCGCCCGCCTCAGGTGTTCATTTTAAGCCTTATTTAACTAACTTAAAATAACCATAACGCCTTGTATCTCGACGGGTTAAACTAACGTCGATCGAATGGACCGTGGATGCAGTAAGGTCATTTTCACGTCATGTAAACAACTCGTAGCTCACACAGACACGTAACAGAG
Organism: Delias pasithoe; assembly: GCA_010014985.3. Taxonomy (NCBI): domain Eukaryota; kingdom Metazoa; phylum Arthropoda; class Insecta; order Lepidoptera; family Pieridae; genus Delias; species Delias pasithoe. Next base: position 674,701 of record JAAAKR030000030.1, read on the forward strand.
GTCACGTCCAATGAGAATCTTCCTGGATCATAGGTGAAACCTTCTCTCTACCCAGCGTGCTCGCGTAGCGTATTATTTATCGGTAAATTCAACGTCGAAGGACTAGTAATGTTATTCTTTTCCATAGTTTCATCCGTCTCGATAGGATCATCAATCTTGGGTACAGTCGCCTATTCGGACCGTATCCATCGACAGTTTGAAATAAAAAGTCGCAGCTCGCACGCACCTTCTTTTAACCTTCCTGAACATTACACAATATACAATATAAGGATACGTGCGTCTGCTGCGGCAAAAAATATATTATAGTTTAAAATATAATTTTTTTTTGGAATAGCTAACTCGCTGTCGGCCATATGGCCTCCACAGCTTAATGCGGGCTTTGGGGCTAGCCGAGAAGCTCGCCGGGGCTTTTCAATATAACTCTTACTCTAAGGTTTTAAACATTTTCAAGTTAACAAAGGTTTACGGTATTCTATTTAAACTATGCTTATAATAATTTAAATTCTTTAACATAAATCAATACCATAAAATGTTGCAATAAACCTGTATAACCGTGAGAACAAGGATGGCATCAGCGGACCTATCATACGGCAAATATGTATATGAGAGCTTTCCAAGGCGAGTTATTGTCCACAACGAGTTGTGTTGCGCTTGAGGATACTCGATAATAATTAATTGACATAATAGGCTTATACAAATATATCGAAATTGTATTAAACCGAAGTAAGTACTCGTAGGTGGATTAAAAAGATAGATATGAGGCTCTTAAGCAGTGTAAAAATCAAACAATAAAAGGCGGACGGCCGCTCAATTTAAGCATTGTCCATTTAAAAATACATTACTCGCATTAATTAATTAGTAATTATTTGCATAGAAAAGTATATTATTCAAATACGCGTATAATGTTCAAATCCTTTGTGGATACTATATGATCTTACAACTTTAAAATATGTATATATTTTTAAAATGATTCAACTACAATTTATAATATGATATACGAGTATTACTATATTTTTGAATAAATCCAAGTCAATTATATTATCGGTATTAATTAACGAATAAGTTACTTTCAATGCGATAGTTTAAAAAGATCTTAATATTGGTTTATTGAGAAGGTTCAACGTACTATTAAGCAATATAGGTTTCATTTCACATTGAACCCAATTCCAAAAACTCACAAGCAATGAAAATAGCTTTCAATTTGGTAGAACCGACATAGTTATGAACACGACGGAAATGTGCTTCTTATATTTGAATACATGTATGTAGGTATTGATTCGAACAAAACAGTCTACGTGTTTTCTGACCCACTTTATTTTTAAGTTAAGGTTACTCATGCGAATCCCTTATTCGATTTGTTAAGTATTTAAAAATATTCGTATAGATAAAATATACAATTTACGGCAATGGTAATCAATACATTGATAACTTAGAACTTTGAATAAATACTTTTTTAATCATTATTAATTAAACTCAACAAAATTTTAATGATAACATTTGTTTATTTGTCCCATTTTAGTATTCCAAGAATACCATCGATTACTCAACGGAAAACCAGCTGAACTAATAATTGACAATCGCATAGCATGAAAAAAAGTTCGCTTCGCAAATTAAAAAATACAAATTTTATACGCTAATTAATAATCCGATTATATTAAATGTCTTTTCAGTACCTATAAATAAATTTAAAATATAACAAAAAATATTTCAACATAAATATACAATCAAACCAACAGATAAATGTCAAGTTACAATCGTCAAATCTTAAAAAATAGTTGTTATTTTTCAATTATTTTAGTGAAATCAAATTACTGCATGAATGTACTGAACGAGACGGATACAATCCGTCTCGTTCTTTAAAGCTGCTTTTCTCATTCTGTTTTGAGATATCGACAGACGATATCGACACATAAATGAATCTCGTTGACGGAATTGGGTGATAAACGAGAGTACCTCACGCGAATCCTTTCTGAAATACCAATTATCGATACAAAGCAAAGATTAAATTAATGGCACACCTGGTGGTATTTTCTACGATGAGCTGATTTCGCAGACAGGCTTAAATACTTGGCAAATTCGCTACTCCTCATCCACCTGGCCAAAATGATTAGCCGGAACCCATAGCCACACCGCGGCCCGCAGCACCTGCCCCTATCGATTTTTCAAAGGCTATCCGGTCACACATGGAGGAATGTCGAGCCAGACCCGGCGGCGGCGGCGGCGGCGGCGGCGGCGGCGGAGGCGGCGGCGGCGGCGGGGCGTGCACGTAAATCTGCCGAGACCGCCGAGCTCGACCGCGACGATCGCGCCTTTTATCAAACTATTTTTTCGGTCGATGCGATGGTGGAGGAGACTCGCGCATGACTACAGCAGGAAAGTGGACGCCCTGGTGAGCTGTGAATGTTGCAAGGTGCGCACCGACCCGCGCAAGATCGATACAAGGAGGCGTGCGCTGCGGCTCGCCCGAAGCCAACTCCACACATCTACAAACAACCTTTATACACTCGATGACTTTAAGGAACGACGTCATTCCGGAGATGGTTATAAGAAAGCGCATCCGACGCTGAGCGGGCGCAACACGAACAGCATATGAAATGCCCACTTCACATTATACGAATATATAGTACAATTCAACAGACATAGGAAGTTTATAGTAGCCACAAAGTTTAGCCATCTCTGACAAAATAATGTTCATTTATTCAATCAATATCGCGTACACCAACCCTCACCAATAATAAAATTGTTTTCAAATAATAACATTATAGAACAGATATCCGCGAGTATTGAGAAAATTCTAGGCAATGTGATAAATTAACTGGATAATTGGTTCAGATAACAATCTACTAACGCCCTACATCAAATTTTTTTCGAAGAAATTCTGGAAAAGCAATGAGCAGAAGGACAAAGATCGTTTATATCATGACGCCATATAAACCATCTGACTCTGACACTCTCAAAAGTAAAAAGGTAGCGATTCTACAACTAATTATTATAATGATGCGATTAATAGCAATATATAAGATCTAATTAAAAAACTTTTATGGTCTAGCGGACAACGGAGCAGGTGGAGAGGAGAACGGGAGAGCCATGCTGAAGCATATGCCGACGCACAAATTGGGCCGGTTCGTCCAAAGTGATACCACGCGTTCACAGAATACTCAGCGTAAAATGGTAGTTGTACTAGAAAAGATACTTCTATTGTGTTTCAATGAGTGAGTGAGGATATCGGAGGCGGTAAAAAATATCGCTTAAGCGGCGTGAAAGGACGGCAACACAACCAATGCGGGGACTGTGGCGTGTTTGTCCATGAGCGGCGGTGTTCTCTTACCATATAAGAGAACTACTTGCTCCGTTGTCTGCCACGCCATAAAAAAAACCGCGCTTTGTTTGTGTTGCCGGCTTTTTACGCCGCTTAAGCGGTATAAATTCAAGGACCTCCGATATCGTCACTCACACGGCGAAACACAGTACCTACAAGTACCCTTTCACGCTCAGCATTATGTGAGCCCGTGGTATCGACGGACGAGCCGGCACCAATTAGTTTTCTATTCGTTCCTTTACGAAATATTCCTAATTGTAATTAACTGTAATTGTTTCTAAGAAGCCTTCAGTTTTACTTGAGTTGAAACAAACAGAACAGTGTAACCTGTCACGATACGAAAATAAAACACATACAATCTTTATTATTTCAGTCTAAATAAGAATGAGACCTACCTACAAATTATGAAACCTGAGCAATCTATGGTGCATTCCCCAAATAGTTAAAGTTCAAATTCAGTCTAGCCGTTCTTGAGGCTAACCAACAACAATTCATTATATATATATCTATAAAAAAATCACTGCGGTACTTCATAGATTTTCTTGATTATTTTGAATTTGAAATGTCGTGTTTGAGATGACATTGACTTTGTCACAACCGCTAAAGGTGATTAAAGAACATATTCAAAGAGGCTAAGAAAACTTGAAGTATTAAAAAGCTATATAGACCAAAATGTGTAAAGGTAATTAAAAATTATTTAAAACCGCGCTTGCGCTTGCTTCGCGCCTCGGCCTCAACATGATATATAGCGCGGCGACTTTCCTTGTTTTTGTCATTTTGATTTGGTATCCTTTAATCATCTAGCTAATGTACGTAACGTTTCGTAATGAAGATGAGGGTTGTCGCTCCACCTGCGATGCTCCGCCCCCTTCATCGTCACTGATACGTCTAAGTTTTTAAACCGAGCCTCAGACCGGTAAAAATAACACTTAGCACTCCCACGCGTCATCGTTTCCAAGAAGCGTTAATAAAACACAGAATATGCATTTTTATGAGCAAGAGTGTACACATTACGTCCTAACATAGAACAGCGCCTGCCATCAATAGTGCCCGAATTCCTGCTGGTGGTGACCATGGTACTAGCAGGCGTGCTGGACGCGAGCTTCATGTTCGTTGATTTATTCCTTGCCGTCCTCGTTTGCGTCTCGGCCCGGCTTCGCCGCGTGCCTGCTCGGACGGCGAAGCCGCTTTAAGCGTTCACTTCGATGTAAGCAAGCTGCCCCTAACGACGTCGCGACCACTTATTAGCAATGGCAATTCCGGGTGCCTTCATTTGCTTACCATTTTGTTATTAACTTTATACGGCGCCCAATGCTTGTGACCGCTGTTATTACCTAGTAATCCATTTAAAATCACTATACAATATCCAAGAACTGCGAGGGAATATTTATTGAAAGTCTTATATTTGAAAATTTTATACTCCATATTTATTAAATTGATTTATACTTTAACAATATCTACATTAATTATTATCTTACTTGATTAATTATTCTTATACTTGATTAATTATTCTTATACTTGATTAATTATTCTTATACTTGATTAATTATACTATTACTTTATTAATTTGTCTATATATTAAAATCTTTAAAAAAAAAAATCACTATTTCATCAAGAAGGACTTAATAATTTCTCCACTCATAAGTCCTGGTAACAGTGTGTCAAATTGCAGCTGCAGGGAACTAAGCAAATCTATATGCCCCTCCAGAAACTTCTCGGGCGTTGTTAAATACGAATAGTCCGAGAAAAACTGTTCCAATGCATTAACTTGGGATTTGCACATTTCTATGACATCGCCCTTTCTTGTGGCCGCTTGGTACCTGCAAGAGGAAGAAAGATTATAGTCGAGATGTCTTGGAATGGAGAACAAGGTGCTTTGGACTGGTGGGGGATACGCACAGCAAACAGGCTTGCAGCCTCTTCATCTCGTCTTGCTTGTTCAGCAGCAGCAGCGTCATCGTGACGGCCGCCGCGGCGCCCACGGACGGGTACTCGCCGCACAATTTCAGTTCAAAGATCAGGGCGTTCGTGTAGATGAAGTTGGCGCACGACAGCAGCTCGTTGTCCTCCTTGCTGTTACAGCACCGCACGAAGTATATCAGAAACTTCTGTGGCACCACCGGTCGCGACGGTTTCTTCTGCAAAGTGCCAATGTTTCTTTAAGGAACGGAATCGCCACCAGTTGCAAGCATGATGAGGCTATGTTTCGAAATGGCCTCCATGGCGCATTCTAGCGTTACGTTCATAAAATAAATTATCAAAAATAATTACATTTATTTTAAGTATAGTCATACTACCCGAGACAGTGATAAAGAGCAATTAAAAATGTCTATTATTGAAAATATAAACGACTCCCAAAAATTTAGAACACTGCCTTAAACCAACAAAATGGATTTCCTGATACGACTCAGCTTCGCAACATCTCGAATGAGGACATGGAGAAGGAAATTATGAGCCGAGTTCTACTTTTCGTGTTGTGTCCAATTGGTTAAATCTATGTGAAGTATGTTTGGGAGTTGCTCAGAGTATATTACATCATGCATCCAAGAGAGAAGATACTTATGCTGGTGATGTTTGCTATGGTGGTGAGATGTTGAATACTCTGCTTGGAATTGTTTTGACTAACAAAGTTAAATCGGCGCTTTAAAGTAAAGTATTTACTTGGCCCAAATATATATGTTAAATATATAAGGAAAAAAGCCGGCAACACAAGCAATGCGCGGACTGTGACGCGGTTGTGTATGGGCGGTGGTGTTCTCTTACCAAATAGGAGACCACTTGCTCCGTTGTCCGCTACATCATAAAAAAAAATTTTTTCTATATGTGGGTACTGTAATATATATCAGCCAAACATTCATAATGGCTCCTAACCTTTTTATAATACTTTATTAATTCTATAAGTAGATACTTCATTTTGGAGAATATATTTCTATTAAAGTAAATACCAACATTACCAACTTAAATGTTTGATATTGTTTTCACATTCCTCTTAGCTCAACGATTGACATTTTATACGCTTTAGAAGAAGGTGAACTAATATATTATTCTTGTAGAAATACTCATCTATCGTTGTAGATACTATGTGACTTTACAAAGAATACGTGAATTTGAAGTTTTTTACAAATTGAAGAAATTTCTTCTGTAATATAAATGAAATAATATATAATGTCCTTTGAGAATACCAATTTAACTCACCATATAGTAGATCCACCCGCTCCGTTATCTGCTGTAGTATAAAGAAACAAAGAATTACCAGGATTGTATTAATCCAGTTCTCCGCGAAGCCTAGCCGCCTCACAGTGAAGTGATTGAGGGCGATATCAACGATCTCTTGCGCGTCGCACGACTTGCCGTGGATCTTCTTCGCGATGAATAAGCAGGCCGCAGTGATGAGTAGTACATTTCGCGACGCCACCTTGGAGCGGTGGAGCACACTGTCAAAGTACCACGACGCCGTCTGGACCACGCCTGGGTCGCTGGCGTCCTGCGCAGAGGAGAGATTAACTTTGTATGGCGAATGTTTAGACGGCACGGCCACTGCATAGCTGATGAACGGCCAATGTACTTACATTAAATTGTGTCATCCAGTCTATTGCGCATTGCCGGATTTCTTTTTGATCTAATAGAGTAGGATAAGGAGTTTTTTTCTCTATCATTAACAAATGTTCATGCACACCCATCTCAGAATTAGAGTTGTCGAATGCTGAAAAAAATTATTAAATTGTATTATATTAGTGCTGTGATGTATGGCTACTTCACGCGGTCTGGTCTCCGGCCTGGGTTGGAAACAGGCTCAATTCGACCACTGCCGCTTTTGCAGAGACTGTAATAGACTTACCTTCAGTAGGGTTGGGCACGTCGTCTCCACGGCGGCTATGTTGCGCCGATGGCCCAGCCCGCGGCGCCGCCAGGATGCTATTGTCGTGCCGGCGGTGACCAACAGAGATCGTGTGCAAGCTGCTCTCTCCGCGTTCCTCGTTCAAGGATTGCGGCATTGGCAAGTTCGTATCTAAATCCGGCGAGCGTTTTACGACCTTTACAACATTTCTTATCAGCACGGGGATTCTAGGCCTCTTCGCAGGGGCGTTAGACCCTTTCTTTCCATCCATTATACTGCACAAAAATAAAAGAAATACTCAGTGACGATAGCGACGCGACAACTACGTGGCCACAAATGGAGTGCCGATATGAACTGACATTCGGTGCAGGGATTTGACAATTTATAAATCCGAAGTAGGTACCCAGAAATAATTCATCACCTTTTTTTTTTCAATCGCATTAACGTAACGTTATAAAAAATATTATAGATTTTATTAAAGAGTATGAAGAAGAATTATTTGAGAAGAAAAATAGAAAAAGGAAATGGCTTGCCCCCAAATATTTTCAAAACATAAATTTCGACCTTGGAAATGTTCGAGATATCACCGAGCGCGGGCGCGCATTGTACATGCCGCCGGCGACCTTTCGACCTTGGAATTTACGAGAAATTGACAGGCGCGGGCGTGCAGTATTCGTGCCGCCGGCTACCGCTCGACCATGGAGCGCCGACGCGCACTAAGGTCTACTACGACCTAGTGGCAAAAAAGGGAAAAAAGAAATTGACGCTAGCAATTATAGGGAAATTGTAGTATAACGTTATGATACTATGGGAAAGAAGAAATATTTTATACACACAAAATTTTATAATAGATTTTAATTTTTACCATTTTGCTATTCAGCAATTAATCTTTAATTAATTAAATTATTGTTTCTATTATTTTTGATGTTATTCCTTTTTTATTTTGCGTACGTATTTTTGGTTTTTAAAAAAAGGGGGAAAGCTATGTGGATATTAATTTTAAGCTTTTTTACGTAATATTTTATTAAATTGTGTAAGTCATTCTATGTCGTTCACTGAAGCCTGTCGTTTTATTTCATGACTTATCATTAGATTAAGGCAACATAGCGACCGGCACTTTTTCTCCGTATAGCGGCTGATTCTGGGTATGAAACATGAAAATATAAAAATTTATCCAACGATCAATTTTCACTTTTGAAAATCTTACTGTGGCGAATGTGGGATTCGAATTTTAAATCACTCTGTTCATAAGTTTATTAATCAACTAGCTGATGCCTGCGACTTCATCCACGTTTCCGTCGTTTTTCGTAAAAGAAAAATAGCATATGTCCTTCCTCACGGTTCAGTGGTTTTGATGTAACAAACCTTCGCATTTTAGTAAGGAAATATATGTCAATCTACGACACTGTTGAAAAATATCGCAATACGAATCCACACAAAATTTTTGTTATTAGCTGTGCCCACGACTCCGACAGCATGTAACTCCTTGTGTGTTATTAAATAAATGTATTGCTAATATTGTTTAGCTCACCATCACATGAGACTTCAACACCTACCTATAGAATGAAAATACTACAGCGCAAAGCTTCCGGATAAAACTATGTTAAGAGTTGATTCGTCCGGTACGTGAACATAAAGATTCCTAGAACTGCTAACGCATGCATCGGGGAAAGAGCGACGTACAACTGACCATGCGAGAAACAACTGACACCAAGATCAACTCCAGCAACACGAAAAGTCTGCCCTTGAGCCTTATTAATTGTAATTGCAATTCTATCGAACCTCAAGAGAAATATAATCGTTTTTTAGGTAGCATTGAGGTACAACTGACCCATGAATAGACTCGATTGATTCTCCAAGTTGAAAATTGCTTATTTGCCATTATCAGGTACAGTAGACAACGCAAGTGTTGTGATTATATATATGTATTATTTTTTATCGGATGCTGGAGAAAATAACAATGTTGACGCAATATGGGGTGAATCTAAGGTATTGTATTAAATTTAGCTTTTCAATAGTTTCTTCTGCTGTTTCTTTATCAGTTTTCATGACGAATGGTATGGCCACATTCCTGTAATTACATTCAAAGAAACGCGGAGTGGCTAGCGGATCTTCATTATTTTACTCATTCATATTTTGAGTCACCTGATACCATAAAATCTAACAATCTGGTGAATTAATCGAGACTCATCTGGTCCGTTCTCCGCTGTACCATAAAAAAAGCTTGCACTCGGATGCTTACATGCCCCGCCTTTTTATACTTGTCGTCCCGAGATGCGTTGAACGCGACGACCGTTACATAAAAATAATCCTTATAGCATGATTCAGCATTCACCTGCGATGGCTTATTAGCGTATTTCATGTATAACTTTAGTGTTTCTATACCTATTTTTATGATACTTTTTTATTGAATAGGTAATTGTGTTAACTTTTTTAATTAGAGATTAGTGAGAGTATTACAAACGTAAGAGTAGACAAATATAATCAGAAATCTTCGAACTGCTAAACTATCGGTAGTTACACGTGTTATTGTGAGTCAACCATAAAATATATGCTGTCATGGAATATTTTATATATAATTTTAAGGAAAACATTTCCGTCATACATGATTTCTGTGTAGCTTTAACCATTAATGCTGTACACGCGAAGGAAGCTTAAAAAATGAAGTAACTTCTACATATAATGTTACAAGAGAACATCTCCCTGCCGTCCGCCTGGTTTTTTTATTTTTGCTATCAGATATTCTTTTACTATCAAATCCTGATAGACCTATGTGTATCGCTGGCCATACAGGCGCGAAAAGAAGTTTCGGCATTCAAATCCGCTCGCGCTCGCACGTTCACTATCGATATACTTCGCCTACTAAAACGTACTATAATATATCTGTAAAATTTAATTATTGTATTTGGTAAATTAATAATTATATTATATATCGTATTTGTAAGTGATATGCTATAATAGGATGAGAAATTAAATATTACATGAATATTAGGGTCCGACCGAGACCAAAACCGAATGTTCGGCCGTGGCTCCAGTTTCAGTCTAATACAAATGCCTTAAAATATTTAAATTTCGTGCATTTTAGTTTAATACTGCATTAATTATAATATTTAATGGAAACGGAGTATATTGTTGTTATCATTTAGTTAATATAATATAAAAAATATTATTAGTACCTTATATTATTTTTTCAAATTCAGTTCTCATAGCAAATTTTGATACCTATACTAAGTATCGGCACTTTAAAGCTTGAACAGTGACAAAATCAATATTTATAAACTATTCCACGAAAGACTGACACTCGAACGTATTCGTATTTTGCTTGATATATTAATTATTTACTCACACTCAATAAGTAGGTAATTGTTACTGTTGTTACTAGATTGTTATCGAGTGCTAACATCTGTGGACACTCGAGATAGTGATAAACAGAAAACTTTAATATAACAGTACATTAAACTACAACAATAGGTCCGAACAGGGCTGCCAGCATCCATTAAAGCGTCGAGTCGCCGCGAGAAACTAATGTATGCATGACATGTTCCGAAATCAGCTTCGGTTTCGAAAAAAGTGCTATAATATATAAAAGTACACTAAAAAAATCGAAACTGCGGCCGAAACTGTAGCCGAAGGTTCGGTCGAACGTTAAATTGAATATTCTCTATGGTCATAAACGGTACGTCATAGAGCATTGAAACACTTACTAACCTATGAAGAAATTTTGTGTGTTCAAGTCTGTAGTCAAAGCATCTTCGCCAGCGTGGAAAACGTCAATAACTTGTCAATGTTTTAACATTGCGTTTTCAAATCCTTACTTTTGAGTATATTCAAATGACGTTTTTTGTTATAATACATACTTTAAAGATTCGTAAATCAACTTAACAATGAAATCTTTTCGAAATATGAATGCTGGAAGATGTACTTTATTCCTTCTTGTACTACTTGTACTTAACTTAAACTTAGCCAGCACAGGTATGTTGATTGTATATTTCATTATTTTAATTTGATATTTTTTCCAATATGTGACCTTAGAATCCAACCAAGTCAAACTTAAATAGACTTATGTACAATTTTCAAAACGTATCTATCCTCTCAGAAAAATATCTTGATATGTCTCAATTAATATACTTAAAAACTAAATATAAATATTTATCTAAATATAGAATTTTATAAACTTTATAGAAGCTTATTTTTATTGAAGTACATGTATTAAGATTATTATTTTTTGTACTCAATAACATACAAATACTCTCATGGTTCATTATTTTAAGAAGTGACAATATCATAAAGAATTGTACTTAAATGGAGCAAAAAAGAATCTATATTAAAAAGGCAAAACTTTTTAATAGAAATGGTGACAAACCAAAAATTCCATTTTCAAACTAGTTTTAATAAAAATCAATTCTAATTTTAAGGATATTGAGTATTATAGTCTCATTTTCAATAAATTTGTTGTAGTTTTTACTTGCTTCATTCATATCATTAGATATTATGACATCTTGGTGATACAGAATCTAATTTTTCCATCTTATTTTCTTCTAGATTTCAATTTTAATGCTAAGCTCAATCTTGATTTTATTTCGACAGCATATTATTAAATATACATGATTATTTAAATATAAAAATAATGAATACTATATTTATCTGAATATAATATGCATTTAAAGTTGTTTTGTGTTCTGAGAGTATGTAAAGCAATAATTTAAATAATGAACTCCACAAAGCATCAACTGCCATATTTAATACATATATTTCTGAGAATTTCTTCCCTTTAAAAGGCACTGTTTTTCATAGTTCATATAATGCAACTCATCGAATATCAAATGTGTGTGTTGTGAACCAAAACGTGACTTGTTACATAACAAATCATAAACAGACATCTTTTCATCATAATTCCTAAAATAATACATTTACTTTAATGTGGGTTTTAAAATTTTGTTTGAAAGATGCTAATTGAAAATTTTTAAATGTAATTTTAAAAAATTTTCAATGAAAAAGAAAGGTTGTGTATTATCTTAAATATCACTTAGTTATAATTAACTAATCAATAAGCATCTATTGAATAGTCAGACAAAGTAGTCAAATATATTAACAGTATAGTTTGAATTAATTAATTGATGTGTTACAGGAAGAGTTAATTATCTTGACTATGCATATTAAGTGTCGCAACCAATTTTAATGGTTCAGCAAGCTAAAAATAAACATTAACTACACTAGCATTATTTAAATGTTCTTTATATGATCTCAATAAGAACTAGCTAATTTGAAGCAAATAGAAGCGATGGGTTGAAACAATATGTTCTATGGAACTAAAAAATAAAAGCAGCTTTCTTCTCTCTTGCAGAAAACACTAACTATGATATAAATAATGCTGAAAGACGAAACATAAAAGTAAATGAAATAGTATTGTTAAAGAACGACAGAATCCGAAGAGACACATCTGATACAATTGAAAACAATGGCCACATTGTGCAAACAGCAGCTGTATCAATTGACAATACAACTACAACTTCATTTTCTCCAACTAATGCATCAGTAGTAACAAAAATTAGCACTCAGGATTTGAACAGTAAGTATTATTCTTACTTTGAATTGTTGACAATTAAGTAGTTATAGAATTTATTTAGTCTGTGATGTCCTATATTCATAAATATTTCTACAGTATTATTTGGATAAATTGTTATGGCATAATTTATAATTTTAGAAATTTATCTGTAGCAAATATTACTTATAACAAATATTTGTTTATAACAAAACAAGGTATAGTATTTATACAGGTTAGATGGTATAATTCATTATATTATGTGTTACATAGTAAGAATTTTATGTGTTCACGTATATTTCTACAATAGGTGATGCTGCATTGCTAAAACTATTATTGTTTCCTTTTTTATCCACGTTAAAGTGGATGTCTGTTTGAATGTTCTTGTTGTGTCTTAGCAGGAATTTATATCACTTGTGGCTTATTTATGTGATAAATGAAAGGATATTGTACTCATAATTTATTATGGGGTCGATGCCACGTCGTGAACTGTGTTGATTAGCTTTGTGCCTCAAACTCGTGCGTAATAAACTTCGTTATATTAGTATAAAGTATAAATGTGTCACTGCAAGGACATGTTGGGTGTCATTTTAAATAATCTTGCTTAAGTTAAACAAAGAAAATTTTGACACAATGCCAATCAATCATTACATTTAATTTCTGACTCCTTTTGTTTGTCAATAGCGGTTATTTTCAAGGCGGTTGAATTATACATTATATTAAAATAAAAAATGTTCATATTACAGTTGAATATTTTTCGGGGCATTTGGGTTGAATCTATCGAATCAAATAACATAAACAATGAGCGAGAATCCAATTGGCGATTTTATTAAATTCTTGATCTTGTCTTCTATTTATTCTAAATACTTTTTACTCGAATGGTGCATTGTCCGACAAAAGTGATTTATAATATATTTGAGTACGGCAACAAATAGTTGGTATTAAATAGTGGATTTTTGTAGTATTTTTAAGCTATGCGTATTCTCTTATCTCAACAACAAAATGTTACTGCGCCCTCTCTTGTTATTTACAAGGGATTTCTAGTTACCTATTTATCTTGAGTATAGGTATTTAGTTGATTATTAAATTAATATGTGTCGTCGTGTAGTGGAAACTAAATTTGCTAGGGAGACTCAAGTTCGATTCTTTTACAGTCTGACGCCGAAAAGGTTTCAACAAAACTTCTTACTCCTTCATAGATCATTATATTATTATAGTTTCAGTTAGATACTATATTATTCTTATAATTTTTTTACGTAATCTTTACATTGTACCTCCATCTGCGAAATCATTTTTTGATATGTTTGACAAATATTGACGATAAATATTATCACGTTTAACTACATTAACATTTGCCTATTCCTCTTGAAATAGGTATAAATATAAATGCAAAACCCATCTAGATGAGTATATTAAAGTTCTTCATAATCGTGCTACCTATTCAGCCATAAGCATTAAACTTACTTAATGTACTATCGATATATTTATATGTGTCATTGCTCATGTTACAGAAACGGTGTTGACGACGAAAAATAATACATCGCTATTAGGTTTCAACGGTACAGGCATTCTTCATGTGACGATTCCTAGTAATACACCTACTGTGAGTGAACCCATAACGCCTGACGATGGTAACTTTGAGTTTTCTTGTTGACATTTAGCTATAATAATATATAATTTATATATTTAACCGATCTGATAACGAAGTTATTATTTCGATTTGGAATAGCGGCAAATGGGTCTCCTCTATATGGAAGAGAAAACCGCCGCCAATGAACAACCGCGCCAGTCATCGCTCTGGTTGTGTCGCCGGCTTTTTATCCCGT